>JAFBJW010000102.1:1165670-1375327 GCA_016785235.1 Pseudorhombus dupliciocellatus
GGGGTGGGCGGGGGCCCGCCCCCCCGCCCGGCCCGCGGGCCGGGGGGGGGGCGGACCCCCCCCCCCCCCGGGGGTAAGGGGGGCCGGGGGGGGCCAGGGCCCCCCCCCCCCCCCCCGGATGATGATGATGGCCAGGATGGAGCCAGCCCACCTCTCAGGTATGTCCTTATATATATTATCAACTTCTAGTGCAACACTTGTGCTGTGCTAATTGTTTATCACATGTTCAAACTTAAAGCTCGAAGGCAGAGTTGTGTCCAGGAGGAAGACGGTGAAGATGAACTGAGAGATGATGACGGAGCCCCCCCCCCCCCCCCCCCCCCCCCCCCCGCCCCCCCCCCCCCCCCCCCCCCCCGATGGGCGACACCTTTCAGGTACGCCCGTTCTAGATTATGAACTTCTATTGCAACCCTTGTTGTATTTTTATGCTTATTGGTTTGTGTCACCTATTTCAGGTGGAGGGACGATGAGGGGGCGGGCCCACCTTTCGAGGATGTCCCTAAAGCTGGATTCTGCACTGCTATTGGAATCCTGCTGTTGTCCTTAGGCCAGATGTCACATGTCAAGCTTAGAGCAGGAATGGTGTGTCTTTATGAAGACGGACACAAACCTCAAATCCTGTTGTGCCACGATGTCTCCAGGTATGTGGCCATAGGTGGATTATTCACTGATTTGAACCTTGCTGTTTGTTTACCTATGCCATTTTTTTTTTTTTTTTTTTTTGGTCACATGTCCAGGATGAAGATGGCCAAGATGAACTCAGTCCTCCTCAATCAAGATGCCTCATGTCTCCATGATGTCTTCAGGTATGTCTTTTCAGATTATCCATTTCTATTGAAACGTTGCTTGTGTTATAATCTTTTTTTTTTTTTTTTTTTTTTGTGCCACTTCTTCAGACTCTAAGCAGGAATGCTGTGCCCTGACCTGAGAGCAACGAGCCCTGTGCACTGTCTCACCTCCGAAGGAACGTGACAATGAGAAGACAGTGTCTGTGACATGTCAACCATCTCCTATGTGGTGGGGAAGGGGCATAGTGGCAGTTTAAATGATAATTCAATTTGAAAAGATGAGGTTTTTGATGATCACTGGAGAAAATCTATTTTGATGAGATGAAGTAACTTGTTTGTTTGAAGATGGTGTGTAGTTATTCTGGTGTTAGGTTCAGTGTTAAATTAGATGGAAACTTAATGATTATTAATAACATTCAGTGTATTTTAGGATGTTAGTTACATTTTATTCATTAGTTGTTTCAATTAGAATATTTTGAATTGGAGATTGGTTAAGTTTTTTAAGTGGTTATTCAGCCCTTGGATGATATATTATGAAAAGCATTCATAGCCTTGATTAGTGTCTGTTCTGCTTTTAAATTGCGAACAAACACATTTTATCGTTACACATCATATTCCGTAGTATAAAATTAATTGTCCCACAATGGGGGAAATTAAAAAATACACACCTTGTTTCATCTGCCAAGTTTAATTCCAACTGAAGACTCAAGTTGAACCTTTGTGTTCAATTAAACGTCGTTGTTGCTCATAGTGTTGGGAGGCCTCCCAGCAGGGGAATGTAACCCACCCCTGCCATCCGTGATAATCGCGTACCTCGATCTCAGTCGCCCATTTTTGCCGCGTCATCAGCGATGTAGGGTCAGTTCACGACAGTTTCCTACATAAGGGACTGTCTTCACTCTGCAGGGAGGGCACAGAATAGAAGCGCGTTTGGGTTCTTCGGAGGAAGACGGCCTGGCAGAGAAATGAGTCTTAAATTTCACGGTAATGGTTAATTTAAAGCCAACCAGGTTGATGCCAAATTTTGAGCTGTTCTCCTGAGTTGTTTTTATTTAAACAGAAGCATCATCCAGAGGGCTGAATGTTTGGTTAAAGGTCTTGTTATAGAAGACGCCTGATTGGCTTTGACTGGAAGGAATGTTAAAGTTTCTTCTTGTGGCAGAAGTGTGAAGGGGAAGTATGGCTTATCTGGTAGCATGACTGTAAGCTTGATTAACCTTGTTTACTCGTGTGAGTTGTTTTGTCTTGAGTTGCAATTTAACTTTTGTGTCCCTGTGCCCCAAACTAGGAACAACCAGCTGTTGATTAACCTGGATTTAGTTTGACTTTTGGATGAAGGGGCCACAGCAGAGCCTCCTTCACACCTTTCCATCCTCAGCTAAGTGACGTCTTACTGCACAGTATTTAAGCCTTTTCCAAAGTCCTAAGATATGTACATCTTATATCTTAATTCCTTGGCCCAACATCTCTCCATCTGTTCATGGGACCTTTCATCATTCACTGTTGCTGTCACACCTGTGACGGGAAGCGGTCTTCTTAATTTAGCGTGATTGTATTTACATGTCAGGCCTGATGTGTCTGAAGATCACTGGCAAAGCAAACACTCGAAATGCTTGTTCTGCATTCGCCCAAATGCTACAACAGGCTCACCCATTACACAGGGATCTTATCTAGTTAGTATAGACGTCAGTAAGGTATCAATGAGTTTGACTTTCTTGAATACAGAGAAACAGGTACATAGAGTCGACTCGCATATCAAGGCAAGGTTTATCCTTCCCCTTTTTCTCTGTGCTTGAGGACGTACGATCATTGACCCTTGCTGAGATGCCACTTCTACAAAAACAGATAAGGATCCATCTGGTTTTGCTAAAGGTGGCATCAGACTAGCATAGTATAGAATTGCTAAAGTGCAATATCCATGAGACCTTTGTAGAGGGAGAGTCTAAACCATTTGGCTGAATCGGTTCAAACACTTCCAGCTGTTTGCTAGGTCAATGATCTTTTGTCGCATCTCGCCCAGCATGTGAACACGAGCACGCTGAACTGAGGAAACGGCTCCTTTTGCAGGTGCGACAACATCAGTGGATGTTGGAAGGCCGCACGACACATGGCGAGACACGAGGTCGTAGACGGTCGACGCAGTAAGACTTAAGGGGCGGGGCTACAACGGAGTTGCTGTTTTACGCACTGCATTGTTGTATTGGGTTAATCAAGATGAACAACCGAGGTGTGAAGTGAGTGTTGGCTGTAAGACTGTTAATTTTGTAATGTTCATGATTTTTATGTTGTTGTTGTTAGAGTAGGCTTGTAGAAGTACATGGGTAGCCACTACTTTGAAGGAACAGCTGGTTCTGGCAAAGTGAGATTAATTTAAAGCCTCTCCTTGCCTCGTGTTTTGTTTGTGGATAGACCAGGTGTTATGAGGGCAGATGTTTCTCCAGTATTGTCATTGATACTCCAACTAAAATAGCCTCGTGTAGCATAAGGGGTTAGCTGTTGTTGCCCCAACTGGCGATTCCACTCCCAGAATTCTGTGGGGCGCTGTGACATGACATGGACTTCAACACATCTCTTGCACCAGAGATGCCACCAAAGTTTAGTCTGACAGCTGAAGAAGACTGCGACCCACCACCAACCCTCCCTGATGTCGAAGACGGATGAAGATGATGAAGATGGACCCAGCCCTCCTTGTTGCCCCAGGATGTCTTCAGGTATGTTCGTTCAGGTTAATTATCCCACTCATGTCTTACCTGCTCGTTTGATGCTCCTGCTAATAGTTTTTCTGTCTCTCCTTGCAGCTGTATGAATGCAGTGACCTCACCAAGCCTTGTCCCGAAGACCTCGTCTCCAAAAGGAACAAAGCCCGTTACAAAGTCGAACATGGACTGTGCCTCCTCAAGCCAAACACTTGATCCAGACAAGTACCTCCCACACCACAGACTCTGAAACACCGTCTCCACCAGAGACACAGCAATGCCCTAAAACAGGAAACATGAATAGCCCCTGTGTAAATGTGAAGTGAGACAAATAAATTATTTTAACTCTATCTTTGAGTCTATTGTGTGTTTAAGGGTGTGTCTAACTTAGAAGTAATTTTATGACTCGGTGAAATACCAATCCACGTTAATCTAACAACTCCACTGTTGCTTAAAGAAACTCAGTTCTGTTTAACTATAACAATTGATTGCCCTCGGATTGTGAAACTTTGAAACTTAGTCATTTTCCTAGTAAGTAATAACAGAAAAAAAGTGACATTTACTGTAATTAGTGACTAAAATTATATCTACACACATTTTAACTTAGATGTTCAAATTGTGGGATATTTATCTTTAATAAAAGTGATAAGGCACTATGCACCGTTTACCCATATTCCACTGATGTCAAGCAGTTTCTGTATCCTCACTTCTTACTGAATAAAACACTATTTGTATGGGAAAAGAAATGCAAATGCCCCCCTCTAATTTGTTTCTACAGCCTGGTCTGATGAAATGAAAATACCCAGCAAAGTCATCAAGGCACGTTAGCCCACCACTGGCCGCACTGGTGGGGTCTGTGTTCCTCTCGGGCCCTCGAGCGCGCAACCACCGGGCATTGCGCACAGATAGATCTGTGTTCCAGACTAAGCGTGTTTTGATCCAGACTATCAGCAGGCAGTCAGAGCACCGGCAGCGCGGCTGTGTCCCGGCTTTGAGCATCCTAAAAATATCCCGCACCAAGCACGCGGATCAAAGGGGGCAGCAACACCGCCACGAACCCCGCCCCGGCATTTAACCTAAAGCCTCTCAGAGGAGGAGCGAGAGGAGGAAGAGGAGCAGGGCCCGGGGCTTCCAGAGGAGAGGAGAGAGAGAGAGAGAGAGGGAGGCTGGCTCGGGTTTCAGAGACGGACTGACCTGCGGCACATAGTGGGAGCGCTCCGAGGGGAAGCAGCGGATGGGACAGACGGAGCAGGACGCACAGGAATAAGCGCAACGTCCCCGTGAATCCAGGAGCATCACTGACCGACCCGTGACACTGACAGAATGTCTCCAGTTCTAACTTTACTCTAAAGTTACTCCTCCGACTGCAACCAGGTGTCTGCTGCGGGGACAGTTTGAAGGAGACGCACAGAGACGGACAGAGGGACACAGCGTCTGCAGGTCGTCCTCTGCTGCTCTGCGCCGGATGAGCTCAGGAGACTTTGCTTGGACCAGTCCAGAGCTGAACGTGTAAAATGGAACAGGATCAGAAGTGGGGAGTCTCCGGACAGACGGCAGCGCAGTGGAGGAGCGCCAGCGAGCAGCGGGACAGGACGGCGTCCCAGCAGCCTCTGTGGAGGAACTGGAGAGACCTGTCCGGCGTCGCGCTGTGCGTCGCCGTGTCCGTGCTGTGCCTGGGAGTTTGCGTCGTGGTTTTTGTGCGCGCCTCGGAGCTGCAGTCCAGGGTGTGGAGCCTGGAGCAGCGGGACGCGCAGTTCTCCGCGTGGAGGGTGTCTCTGGAGCAGGTGGAGCCCATTATACTGGGCAGACTGGACCAGATCCTGGAGGAGGTGAGCGCTGCATCCAACACTCTCTCTGTTCGTTAAAGAAGAAGAGGGCCATTTTGGTGCCCTGGGGTAGAGGTTCACATTGGAGTGGGGGTGTTTGATATGAATGTTATGGCATTTGAATTAATTGTTAAAAAAAAAAAAAAAAAAAAAACTGGAACAAATAGAAAGTGGTTTATTTCCAAAAGCTCTTGATTTCATATTGAAGTTGGTTTGGAATTTGGCTTCTGTCAGTGGTGCAAACATTATACTGGGCAGACTGGACCAGATCCTGGAGGAGGTGAGCGCTGCATCCAACACTCTGCTCTCTGTTCGTTAAAGAAGAGGGACAGTTGTGCTCTGTCTCACACGTTTCAGTTTGGACTCCACAAGTGGTCAGCATGAGGCCAGAAGCCCCAGGGCCGTGTCTAGCCATTTTGGTGCCCTGGGGTAGAGGTTCACATTGGAGTGGGGGTGTTTGATATGAATGTTATGGCATTTGAATTAATTGTTAAAAAAAAAAAAAAAAAAAAAACTGGAACAAATAGAAAGTGGTTTATTTCCAAAAGCTCTTGATTTCATATTGAAGTTGGTTTGGAATTTGGCTTCTGTCAGTGGTGCAAATACATTATATTTGTATATTTATATTGCATTGGTTTCATTGTGCATACGGGCTTCAGATGGATGGAGTGTTCCTGGTTCAGCAGCTTGGTTCTGTCTGCTCCTCTTCTGTCTACCTGTAAACACAACGTCTAACTGATTCACAACACTTCAGTAAATGTGTCATGTGGCATTGAAACGTCATTAGAACCAACTAATTAACAGTCACTGAAAGCCGCCTCCTTTAAAAAGTGAAACCGTAAACACTGACCAAAAGGATTTTTTTTTACAACCTTACAACCCCCCCCCCCGCCCCCAAAACCTAATGGTTACTGATCTTATGAAAGAGTGATGCAGCAATGTTCCCGCACATTACTGATTTCTCCCCAGCAGCTTGTACATGTGTTAGAAGCATCATGTGTGTAGCCTCAGCGAGACCCTTCGGCCCTGGAGGCTCCCAGAGTCGCCCTGTGTGTTGCCCTTTCGCTGACCTCTGCCACAGCTACACTAACAAGTTCTTCCACGGTGATTGAAGTCCCACAGGGACCCCTGTTTTTCTTCTTCCGTTTGCTTTGACCTAACTTTTATCACCCCCCCCCCCCCCCCCCCCCCCCCCCCCCCCCCCCCCCCCCCCCCCCCCCCCCCTTTGACCTAACTTTTATCCCCCCCCCCCCCCCCCAACCACCACTCTCTCCACCCTCACTTCACGAGGACCAGTGTGATGCACTTAGCAGCGGAGGAGCTGAGGTCAGAGTGTTAACAGGGCAACAGCCCCCATCTTAGAGCTTCTGAGGTCACCTGAACCCCCCCCCCCCAGTGATTCTGAACGAGGGTCAATGTGAAGACAGCACAAACCCAGGCGCTCAGAATAAAGCTGCCATGGCAGAAGGAGAGTCTGATATTAAGCTGTCGTACTTCACATACGTGTTCACAAATAGACCACGGAGAGATGGATGTAGTATTCAATCAGTTGCTGCTGATAGAGTTCTGTTAGAGTGCCGAGTGGGGGAAGAGTCTGTCTGTGGTGCCTCGACCCAGCGCTGTGCAGGATCCATCCCCCTGTCCAGTTTCCTCTGTTGTGGAAAATGTGCCGTGCTCCAGCAGCACAGACTTGGTCCTCAGTCAAATTTGGATCACGGCAGAAGCCATTAGCTCGCTGATGTTTACAGTCACTTCATTATGTCACCTTTGAGGGCAGCAACGAGCTTTTGTCTATCTTATCACCTTATCGTTAACAGCACAGTACACATTTCATACTGAAGTGTTGAAAGCACATTCATTAATGTGTTTTTGTTTGGTCGCAGTCGGTTTCCCTCCTCACCATAAACACACGCCCTGCACTTATTTAGACTCAGTTCCAGAAAACACCCACACTCAATCTGAACGCACTGAAAATACCACAGAGGCCTGCTTCATTACTGACAGTTGAAATTAAACTGTTTGTTTCATTCAATGACAAATTATATCATGTGAACTGATCTCAGTAATACGCAAGTACAACACAGTTTATTTACACAACATGGACTGTGCAGTGAAACCTTTGGCATTTAGAGAAAGGAAGAGCCAGCGCCATGTTCAAGGAGCTGCGGCTGCTGCCCGAGAACCAGCTCTCAACCTGATCCCCGGCGTTTTTAGCCCAGCGATCGACGCGACTTTGCTTCCCTTTGTGTCCCTGGTCGAAGGAGGGACGGAGTCTTATGATGTTATCAAAATTACAGGCCCCTGAGTGAACTAAGGTATTTCAGGTCATGTTCCCTCAGGATATAATCCATTGGTAATAATGTAAGAAACATTAAAAGCCTGAAGATTTTCCTTTTTGGGAAAAAAAAAACTGCCATGCATGAGAGTTCATGGCCCCTCATAACTGCAAATTCTCGACAGGTGTCCGAGTTAAAAATACGTTTTGCGAGGTGCTTGAATTCAGTCACTCCTGCCCCTAAATAACAGCCATACCCTGAACAACAGCACAGAAAACACCCTGACCCCCGACCTCCCTCCCTCCCTGTCGTTATCTCACCCCAAACATGGCCCCTTCAACATTTACAATTAACCACTAAGTGCTCTCTGCAGATCTGCTCGGAGCCTGGTGCACGTAGTTAGTGCAGAGGCATGATGGGAGCCGGAGGCCACATTGCGAGTTGTGGAAATGTAAAAAATATAGTCCCCCACTGCTCTCCTGTCCTCACTATGCTCCGCAGAGCTGCCACCCAGCGCACTGTGAGGTCTGCACACACGCACACGCACACGTTTACATCCCCTACGGTGTGTGTGTGTGTGTGTGTGTGTCTTTGTGGGAGTATAAACGACACACGTGCTAATCAGACAGCCTAATGCAAACAGCACACTCATGTAGAAGTGCTGGAGCTGCCTCTGCATTTCGTCAGAGCACAGTTAGAGATGACTACACACACACACACACACACACACACACACAATGAGAGTGACATGTTGATCCTTTACAGTTGGGCCTGAGACAGAGCAGGCTTGCTGACAGTTGTAGAAATGTGGAAGATTTACAATGAATAAGTGCGTGAGTGTTTCCTTAATGAAAACAATAGGTCACTGTCATGAAACGAAGAAATCGGTAAGACATCTTATATGCCGTATTAAATTCTTTGGGAGTGTGTGATTGATGAGACCTCTGTGTTCTAATCAGGCTGCTGGATAAATCAGCTGCAGTGACGGAGGAGTGGAGGACACCACATCGATTATACTGCAGCTATAATAAATTCAAACTTCCTAACACTAAAAAAAAAGGTGCTAGGTGACATTTTATTTAATGAAGTTCAGTTGATGACTGGTTTTAAAAAGTTAATGTTACTTTTCAATCCAAATGTGCATGAATGATGGGGTAGTTTTTTTTTTTTATTTTTTAATTTCATTTTTTGATCTTTCTGTTCACATTTATGAAGTGGGGGGGGGGGTGCTTGTTTGTAGCAGCAGCACCAGGTGGTTCAGTTCATCAGACGGCAGGATAATAAAAGGTTTAGTGAACCCTTTAAAATAGAATGTTCAAACCACATCAAAAACTGGCATCGGGTTGCAATTTCTAAAGCGAGAGGCAGACAATGACACCCCCTCACCCCTGATCCCCCCCCGCCTCACCCCCTGCTGCCCAACTGGTCACTGACAGAGCTTCAGAGGCCAAATGGTAAAGACAAAGATTCACTGACATTATGAGACTCAGACACGACTCGTCGTCTGTCCACGCTATCGCCACTTGTGTTGTTTAATGGACATTAAAAGCCACACGTTTGTTCTGTGAATATAAGATGTTGATGACTTTTGTCAGTTTCAACTGTGTTTTTTCCTTTTGAAGTGGAAGGGCACATGAACTGTACCCTCTGAATATGTGGAGGCATAAATGAAAGGCGAATGTCAGTCTTTGATCTACGCTCATTATGAGTACTACTGCTACTGCTACCTCATGTATTTGTAGCTGCAGCTCCGTTTCCAATACCTGACAGCTATAGTCAATCAAACCTCCACCCGTGCTCCAGGCCTAAGGTGCCTCTACCCACTTCCCTTATAAGCTAAGCTCCTCCCACATGCGAGACCATAAATCTAAACATCAATCTGCACATCTCTATCATAAATCACATATCCTCATCTTCTTTAAGAAGGCCAGTATTATTATAGTATTTCCATGATTTTATTGAACGCACCCCTGGCATGTAGGTGGAACATTCCAGATAGCTTAGCACGTAGCCACGCTGCTACCACCATGCTAATGCTAGAGCAACTTAAGTGTTTGCCGCCTTATATATCAAGGCATGGGATTACCCTATGACATCTGGGGTCAAAGGTCAATAACGTTACTGGTTTGACGTTGACATATGGTCCCTAGTCCATCGAAAGGTTGGACGCTTACTGGTCCCTGATCTAAGGCTTTCGTAGCGTAGACCAGGAAGAGGCCGGCGAGGTGAGTCGTGCCCAGAGTCCCTGTGTCATTGTATCATTCCCTTCAGCACTTGCTGCAGCTCTTTAAACAGCCTGCCCTGACATTCCTCCGCTCGTCACCTCTGCCAGCGGCGCTGACTCGTTGTGGATTCTGTTCAGGGTCACATCGCACGCAGGCTTTTGTTGCTCTAATGAGATCAACTGTCACACTCCGATACCGGGAAGGACTCAAAGGTGTTAGCAGGCCCTTTAGCCCAACAATACCAAACGAAATTGGAATTTTTCCCGTAAATTAAAGTCTTGATCTGTAATTGTCACTTACGCTGCAGCGATTAGCGTGACGGGATGAGATGTGCTCAAAGGGCTCAGTGATGGGTTTTCTGCCAAAAAACACGGATTACGGGCAGAAACTATCAACTTCTCCATCTTTGCTGTTGCTGGCCTTTGTGTTGTATACGCACCGCTGTCATCGGGATCCTGATGCCTTTGAGTACAAGATACTTCAGTCTAAATTCACACTATATTCAAGGTTCAGTACTTTCTAAACAGGAGGCGGCCAGGCTGGTTCCACGAAGCAGGAGGTGGTGTTTTTGTCCATGGCTGATAAAAGGCCACATCACGTCACGTCTGTTAGACTGAGTGAACAGCAAGTGTGATCATTTGATAGACTGATTAATTTAAATGTTGTTGGCCCATAGACATTTGCCACTGGGTGAAAGTTAGAGTGATTTCTAATGTCGTCCTTCTCTCGTGCAGAAGCTTGCAGCGCGGCTACCAAAGACACGGGAGGCGAGAGACGCTCCCCACAGCTGCCTTTGTCCCCCAGGTAAGTTGTCCACCGTCTTCCGTCCACACGTTCTGACTTCACACACACTGGCCTCAGATGATTGTATGAAGTTTATCTTCCAAATGTTTCTTCCACTGGATATTCAATATTTCGACATCATTTACTCAACATTTGCTCATTTCTGCCTTTTTTGTTGGTCTCCTACCAAATGCAACAAAGACCAAAAGAGGCCATTAGTTTTCTGCCTTTCTATTTGTTGTCTTGTTTTCAAGAGTGGGTTTATTTTTTCTAGATGAATCTCTGATAACCATAGGGGATTATTCTTTGTTCTTCGGTTTAGTGCCAGATGGTTACTGAGCTATATGTAGACACAGGCAACAAGGTCCACTGTAAAATATCTGAACACAAGTTGATAATTACGTGAATCAAGCCAAAGGGGAATTGTCTGCGTTCTTTATTGGATGTTCTCGATGGTGGAACATGTCCGCTGGGCTCCTGGCTCCAGCTCTTGTGTCCTTCAGCTGGCTCACGCGTCATGACAGGCACGAGGTGCATTTCCTCTTCAGCTGGCAGCTGCCGGCCCATTTTGTGTCGTATGAGGTCATGACACAGGCTGGCGCGATGAGGCGGCGTCGCCGAGGCGTTCCCGGATGCGCAGCCACATTAGTCAGTATAAGAACGGCGCTCCACGCCGCTGCTGGCCTCTGTCTCTCTCTGGATTCGCTGCCCTTGTCTGACATAATCAAACCGGCCTGTAAAATCCAGGAGGTTTTTGGAACTAAAAATACTCGTTCAGTGTTGAACCCCTGAGAATGTTTAAGTCAACTCCTTCAGCGTCTGAAGCCACCTGTTTCCCTGCTGCAGCCCCCAGACTCTTCATTAAGTCGTCAGTTGGACAAGCAGTGTGTGTGTGTGTGTGTGTTCAGGTCTTGATTTAGAGATGGGAAAGACGCACACTCACACATGTGAGCGTTCATGTCTCAGTTGATGAGTCAGGAACTTTATTACTGCAACATGGTGAAACCACTTCAATGACACAGCTTTGATCGCCTTGTGCATATTTTAAAATAGTTTTAATTGGATACACTTCACTTTAAACGATAGGATATGATTGCTGTCTTCTATTTTTGTATTAAATGGACAAATGCAATAAGAAACGGAAATCCTGGAATCACTGTTAATGATGCTATTTATTTGTTGGTACATTTTCGGAGATGTGTGTGTGTGTGTGTGTGTGTGTGTGTGAGAACAGGCTGGCCACACATGAGTGTTAATTGGTCTGGACAATAGGATGTTGGTGTTGTTAACGTGGCGGTACGTGGCTGAGGTGGCAGCTTCACAGGAAGTGCTGCAGGTGTGGAGGTCTTTCATCTCCAAGCCGCCAGATGGTCTGACACTTTTACAGCTTCACGTGACTCTCCGTGCTCCCACAACAGGTCGTGAGTGGGAGTCCGGGAGCCGGAGGTTTTTGTGTGGTCAGAGTTGTTGTCCGCCCAAAACTGCCGGACCACCTAAAATGAAGGTTTTCTTTTCTCCTGCGGTCAGTGTTGAAACAGGAGATTTGAGGAACCCCAACCCAGTCTGACGTGTTAGTTAGCAGGATCAAATAAAACACTGGATTTCAACCAATCCTGGTGGAATAATGTCACGTGACGCAGGGGAGAGTCTATTAAACACAGCAGCCTGTGGAAAGTGAACTCTGTAAGTCGCTATAAGTAGAGCGGCGGAGCGCGAGTGGCTTCAGGCCCCCAAGATGCTCCAGAGTGTGTTTATCTGGCCCGTGACACAGAGCAGTGTGTGTCACACACACGATGCTTTAGGAGGACGAATCGCCAGACACTTGGTCTGTGTCCTGCGTGAAATCATCTTTCAGGAAGATTGTTGTGTTGAGTTTGTGTTGAAACGTTTCACTGACTCAACCTCATGGTCCCCGTGGAGACGCTCTTTATGATGCTGTTAAAGCTGCTAGTAATGCACAAACGGACAGGGAATTAACATCTATTGGCTTAGAAATGGAGCTGTTGTTGAGTGAATGTGCCTCGTTTCCAGAAATTACACATTAATTTCCAGGAAATGTCTGGAAATAATTAGCCAACGATGGAGCCGTAGAATAAAAGATGATGATCAGAGGTAGAGAGCTGCTTGGAGGAAATGTGCCATCTTGTGGATGTACTGTTCAGTCCTCCATGCTTTGTCACAGTAATTTGTGTCATTGTTATTATTATATGGGCACCTGTGGCTGTAAACCAGCCCTGATTCTGATTATCCTCCATTGGGTCCAGATCGTATCTGCGGGGAGTCACTGAGTGTACAAGTACACAGTACGTATGCTGCGATGTTAACCGCCATGTTTCCTCAGCCTGTACGCTGTCATTTTGATGTGTGTGAGACGCATTCTGCAGTATTCCCACACAGCGCTGCAACCATCGCTTATGTGGTGCCGAACCCCGTGGTGTGGTTCACCGGATGAGTAACGCCATGTACCGTATGTGTCACCTCTCATTTGGTATCACAAGCCGACCTGCCCTGCCCCCGAGGACGGGAGTGTTCCACAGAGCCCTCGTTTTCTCTGGCAGGGCCGTTTCGTCTAATGACCTGCATCTATTCCTGACACAGTCAGCCAGTGTAGCTCTAACGTTGGGGTTGGGGTTAGTGAGCGCGAGGACTTGATAAGAGATTCTTTATGGTGACCCAGACACTCCACGGTGGCGAATGTTGCTTTATGTAATGAACACATGTCTTGTGCAGTAAGTGAAGTGGTTAAAAAGCGTCCTACCTCTTCTGACAGTTACCTGATGGGACACGTGTCTCACCTAGAAGCCGGTAAACCTGTTGGTTATGCACCTAACCCTTGCTCAGGGAGCTGCAGCCATGGCTCACCTGTACTTTAATCCCATTCATAAGACACAGGTGTCCAGCCAAACCTTAAAGCCACAATCCTCCATGGCTATGCCAGCAATCAGAATCCATAAATCCCAGTGACACTGGGCGGCAGAGTTGCACGAGCACCGTTTCCAGTGCCAAAACAAACAGGGATTATTGGGCACACTCAGTTTGACCCTCCCAGTTGAAGTGATTTGGATTGAGTCTGGCCAACAACTGGCGTGTCTAATCATCTGACTGAGCTTTTCCTGCCTGTTGGACTTGACCAGTGTTGCATTGTTTCCACATCTCAGCTGTGTTAACAATCACAGACAACATTCCAATATTTACCAAACTGCAAAACTTCATAAATGTTTCTGTTTTTGTCCCATGATGCTGTGGGTTGAGACGTTAGGAGAGAGGGGCTCCAGCAGGACAGACGCTGCGAGGGAGGAAGTGGGCTTTGACAGTTTACCTGGCGGAGGTCCCAGGCTAAGCCACGGAGGGAGAACAGAGGCACGTAATCTGACCCCACAACTATGACCACAGCCCCCCCCCCCGATCCCTGCTTGGCAGCCTGGCATCGCTGGCATAGTTCAGCCCAGAGCCCATTCAGACCAGACACACACACACACACACACACACACAGTGAGATGTGCAGACAGACGTACACCCTCACTGTACATATGTGACTGGAAATGGACATTTAGGTTGACTGAGTCATCACGTCTGTGGCCTGTAGCAGTCAAGATACTGACCCTCCAGGACAGAGTGGTCATCAAGAGGAGACACGCTTCGTGCTGGAGCCAGTCCCTCAAGCATGATTCACTCTTCACAAATACACAAACTGTGTGAATGTTTTAAACTGTAAATTCAGCATCTGGTTTAATTATTTCGCAGCTCTTAATTTAAATCGTCCAAAGGCAGAATGGGAACCATGGGGCCCCTGATAATTAAAAGACAACCAGGCTGTATCTAATCCATATATTATTTTTCCTCCCACAAGCTCCATCGAAACATTAGCAGATCTATTCTCAGCCATTTCATCATAAAGCCCGAGGAGCTTAGCTGTGCTTGTATCTGTGGGATGTAAATAGCGCAGTGGTTGGGACAGCAGGCCGACCTGTGTGCACGCCGCTATGCACGAACAATGTGACTGTTTTTTGTTGTGTTTTTTTATGGCTCGAAGATACAGACCCTGCATCGACAGCCCCCCTCCCCCCCCCCCGTGGGGAGGTGCTTAGGTGAGTTGGTGGAGTCGAGGGGTGGGACAGGGGGCAACCAGATCTCTGGGCACTCGGAGTATTCCTCACAGTCTGCCAGCTGACAGACCACAACGGCTCGCAGCCCGGGATCAAAGCGAGCTGCAGGCTTAAGTGTGTGTGTGTGTGTGTGTGCGTACTGTCTTTCATGGGCGAGGTGGACCAGCAGCAACGTAAGAGATACATATCGTCCCTAAAAAACAGTTTCAGCCACACAGTATCTGGTGTCTAGGGGCGTAAAGCTGAACTGATACTCACGGTATCGACAAAGACGAGAGATTGATGCAGCACCACACACACCAAGAGGAATGAAAACCCTGTCTATTCTTAACTTGCTTCCTCTGCACAACAAGAGGTTTGATTGTACTGTTGAAAATGCAAAATTAATGTGAACACATGTTCTGTTTTCCCCATGATTTAAAGCATTAAAAGCTGCATCTTTCCCGGACACTTTCATTCCTTAAAGATTTACAGTCCAGAGAAATTCATGGCTGCCCTGATCGTTATTGTTTGTATTCTAGTCATCGTCATCGCTCTGTTCAGACTCTTGTCTGTGTTGTGTCAGTAACAATAACATCACCGTCTACTTGGAAACAGTAGCCCAGACAGTAGATGTCAGGTGGAACCTGTGGTCAGTACTAAACGGTCGAGAACGTTCATTGATTAGGTTTCTGCATCGATGCAGATGTAAACTCAGCTATAGATGCATCTTAGAAATAAGAAATTTCCCTTTCTCTTATTTCTTATTGATAGATATTAAAAAAACAACAACAAAAGAATAGATCAAACTGACATCCTCCTTGCCTTTTCTCAAGCCCTGTCTGCAGATTCTCTTTGCTGTAGGTTGGGTGGCAGCTAAAAAAGAAGCCCTCTGCTGCCCTTGTAAACAAGAGGCTTCCTCTAATCTGTGCAGCTGACAGGGGGCGGCAGGGTCCCAGGGTCTTGGAGTCGGTTATTTAAGGAGTCCCCCAAGTTCACCTTGACATGTGTGCTGACAGGAAGAGAGCATGGCAGATCCCCTTTCTTCACTCGTGATAAGTTTACAGTGCAGCTGCCAGTGTGTGGCCGTACTTGGAGAGATGTGGCCGTCACAGGCAGGGAGATAGGAAGGACAGGATACTGACAGCGAGGCGGACAAAAAAGGAGGAAGTGGAATGATTAAAAGAAGAGCAAACAGGAAGGGTAAAAAGGCGTTAGGTACAGTCACATGTGTCTCAGGTACCAATTGAAATATTCACGTTTTCTGTCCAGTTTACAATGGGCTGGATTTAGATGGATCAGTTGAAACAAATGTATTCAGAATAAGTTCTGAACCCACGTTTTACTCAGCCAACCTCGTGCCCCCAATAGAACACATGATAAATCCATCTTACATCGTTCAGCTTTTTTTGTTATCACGTCATTTCCCCGTCGACGTGCGTAAGGGCAACGCATTAGAAACCCATCTAAAAATAAAGCTGTCACATAAAGAACTACTAACTACCCAGCATTCCTAAGTAATTGAAGTCATTTGTTTACAAGTTGCAAAGTGACCTGACGATTCTGACGAGCGTGTCAATGTCTCTTATGTAAGATTAAGAAGCACGGACCAAAATAATGGTTAGATTCTTCATTGATGGCTTTTTTTCCATCCATCAGATCAGGTAGTTACATGATGATTTTACACAATCACTCGTGCATGAGGCGGGACTAGAGTCTGAGGAGGTGATTGCAGTAGGTGAGTGAGGAAAATGCACCATCTGGTTTCCTCATACATGTTGTAGTGAGCCTTCAGCCACCTGATCTCCTCTCGCTCCCACTGTTCCAGCTCAAACACACACACACACACACACACACACACTCAATCAGCACACCACCCTCGTCCCTTAACTTGTTAGCATATTTATTGCTAAGTGTTCACAGCCAGCTCTGTCTCGGCCGGCCTGAATTTGAGAAATGCAAATAGGGATGTGCACACTTGGGCATGCACTTTTATTTAGCTTGATCCGAAGAGGTCAGTCTGTTCACGTTTGATCGTGAGGAAAATTGAAAACAAAAACAACAAAAAATCCCATCAAATAAAGTGAACCAAACCCAAACCATTTCCTTGTCTTCTGCATGATGCCACATGTGACTGAGATCTTTTCCAGAGCGAGGCTCCGCGGATCTCGTTTCATGTTGGCACATTGAGCGCATATTTGTGTGAATGAGACTTAGGAAATGCGTAGTCATTCAGCAGGAACTGACCGTATAAAAGCATGATAGTGAAGGTGAAATTAGAAGTAACCGGATCTAAGCTAGCCCCTGAGCGCGCCCCCACCCCCGGTACAATTACTGTTCAGCTGCCTCTTACAGGGGAAAGGGATTACAAATGGAGTATTGGCACAGGCCCGCAGCACCACAGGGTTAAACAGGGTTCAAAATGTATTGACATGTCTCAGGCTGGAGAACAGAGAAGTGCAGGTTCAGCATCGAAAGGGTTAAAGCATTTTTTCAGTCATGATAAATTACATGTAATAACCCTGGATGCTCTGGAGAATTTGCTGTTGTTGCTGAGTTGTTAATATGTGCCGACATCGTTTGGAGGCTGGGGATGGAACTACTGTCCTGGAGATGGCCGCAGTCCAAATAAATAGCAGCTTAAAGGTATATTTGTGTATTTTTTTTAGGTTAAAAAAAACTTGATACTGAAGGTATTTATTAATATATACTTGTCCTCTAATCTTTAATACATTTTTAAAATCCATTGAACAATACATTGAACATAAACTAAGGCATCTGTAATGATGCATGTGTACATATTTGAATCCCAGATCGCACAGAGGCAGTGTTGTTGTTAAGCTGTCAACTAAAAAACAAGTATTTATTATGTCCTCATCTTCAATTACAGACAAACTGGCAGCAACAAATATTCTATTTCAAAACTGAGACTTGATAACAGCCGTTTTACAGCCAAGGTTTAGCTTCCAGGAGGCGTTCTAACATATTGAAGCGCTCTGGAGTCGGTCTCAAGGGCAAGATGACGGATTATGACAAGGGCATTAGAGGTGTGGGTGGCAGGTGAGCGGTGCCGCGCCAACACGTTGAGTCAGATTATCTAAAAATCCAAATTCCAGACAAAGCTCTCATATACGTTTTCAAACCATAAAAAACGCAAATTGCAATAAATCTGCATCGTCCTGTAAAAAAGACGACATTTATGAAATTTTATCTCATTTTGTGTGAGTCTAATGTTCGTGGGGGACCAATTCTTAATATGTGGAGCAGTCAGAGCTTTCCCACTGTCATCAAGTGCGGCTTTGTGGGAGCACGGGAAGACGATTTGGCAGAAGGCTGCAGTAAACATGCAGCAGAGGAAGTGAGAGCTGAAAAGTCAAGCATGTGAATGCAAAGGAACTTTTGTTTGCATTGGACGAGGAGCACCAAACACACACATGCTCCTCAGCTTCACTGTCGGAGTCAGATGTTATTCTCATGGACAGCCGAGTTGTTTTCCAGATGGTCCTTAACTTTGCAGCAAAACAACTTAACAACTCACAGGTCTCAGGTCTGCAGCTCCGCCGCCGGTCGAGTTGGAGCCCTTCACACCCTGACATTGAGTTCCATTTTTACAGGCAAATTAGCAAAAATCTGCAACCTGGGACTGGAGGAGGTTTACGGCTGTGTCAAACAATTCACACTTCACACACACGTTGCTCATATTCGCACACTTCCGACCTTTTACAGTGTCAATTAGTGCGTGTGTGAATGTCACACATGCAGTTTCAGACTGTTCCTACCGTAGCCACGTCCTGCACGTGCTCTTGTTTAACGCTAACTGGACCAATCCGGCACCAGTGCATTCAGTGCTGCCTTTGAGCCTGAGATGATATTAACATGTGATACTAGAAACCTTTCAAACTGGCATTTCCCCCAAACTACACCTCACTCAAATTCAACGGTTGATGGAAGGAAGGATGGATTCTTCTTGATCAGCTAAACGCGATACGTGTTTTCCTTAAATCATTTTGTTATGAAACCTTTTGGATGTCGGCAACTAACGCTCTACCACTTGTAGACTTTCAAGGCTGTATTTACTTCTGTGGGTTTAGGAAAGATGCAAGTTACACCCATCAGCCACAACATAAAATCCAGTTACAGGCCCCAATGCTTAGACTCAGTAACGGGTGAGTGGTTGATGACAGATATTCATGTTACTTACCTGATGCAGAAAGGCCTGAGAGTCTGGTGAAGCTTAGACTGAGATTAACTGTTGACAAACATCATCTCAATCTGTGTAATTAGTTTAATTTAGACCAATCTGTTTAAAATATATGATTTCTTTTTGACCGGCAGCAGCAGTTTTTACTTTGACATAGACCCACCATTCAGATTAAAACACTGCCTCTGTAGAACCAGATCAGCTCTGTCAACCTGTTCCTAGAACCCCCCCCCAAGGCAATGCACCCCAAATAAAAAGCTTACTGTTCCTCCACCTATGCGATAACAGTCATAACCCCAGTCTGGTTTCAAAGGCAGGCTAATTCGAATCGTTGAGATACATTTATTGTATAATGGCTGTTTACAGGAAACAAAAGCGAGCCAGCGTTGCACAGTCTATGAGGCCTTTGTTGCTCTGCTCCAGACGTCTTGTGAGTATCGGAGCAATTTAGCGAACCCGCAGGGAGCGCGCTCTTATGTTAACAGACCTGGGCTGCCGGCCAACAACAGCACGTTTCAGAGGCGCGTTGGGGATGGAGGATCGCAGTTTTCTGCAGTAGGCAGAGGGAATAGTAGTAGTTGGAATTGCAGTAGCTCATTTGCAGAAGGTCACGCACCACCATCGGAGATCAGTTGTAATTAAGGAGACTGAAGTGAACATGCACTAGTGCGCTTAGACCCAGTCCAAGACTCAGTTAATGTTGTTTCTAGTCGATTCATCGCTTTTAGTTTTTAGTCCTTAGACGTTCGCAGCTATTTGGCTCTTCACACATGTCATAGAGACAGATCAGAACGTTGGACGAGGTGGACTAAAGACTGACGAAGCAGCGTCAGAAGAAAGATGAGGTGAGGAAATGGGTCAACCACAGAACTTGTGCCACCGAAAATACTACCTAGTTTTAAGAACACTATGGTTTAAAATACACCATATCACAATGTTAACCATGCGTCCGAAACTCTTTCCCATGTCACCAGTTATAGCCCAACAGAACCTAATACCTGGCTGCAGCCTGGCTGCAAATAGCATCGGAGCCCTGGTTCTGCTTGGCATACCCTGGTCGCTGTAAATAGGATCTGTGCACCGTGAATTGTGTTTTACAGTAAGTTGTTGCAGTATTTTTCGCTCTTGTGATCGTCTCCGTGTGTTTACCTCAGAACAAACACAAGCAGCTCTTTATTTTCAAACAGGCTCACAGCCCTTCACCTCCAATGTGTTTTCCCTCATATTTACGTAAACACACTCAGTGTTTCCAGCTCTTCTGTTGGAGGAACCATTGCTGACCCATTAAAAGCCTAATCGACCTAATGGACATCTAATCTGAAACATCTGTGACACAGACAGTAGTTTATATGTCGGTATTTGCTCATGCTACCTTGGCAATATTAACATTAATAGAATAGAACTCCAGCTATAGATTGTATAGACTGAATTCACTACTTTGGATTTTGTTGTGCTTGTAGAATTGCGTAGTGCTGCATGAGCCACTAAAATACCTTTAATCCCTTGTAATCCTCAACCAGGTGATGTTGAGGATCGATGACCAGTCAGATATTATTGGAAACTGTCTGTGATGTCACAGCTTTCGACCCTTTGTCCTCGCAGGGCTGCGCTGCCATTTGTATGAGGTGTGTTTTTCCAGCTCCCCCTTATCTCATCTTCTTAACCTGGAGGTTCTTCCTCGAAGAAAAAGAGGAAGGAAAAGCACTTGGATGCGTCTTAGAAGATCAGTTTATAATCTTGTGAAAACAAACAGTGATGATTTATGCCATCAGTGCACTTCCTGCTGTGCTATAAGGTTCACTTCTGGTCACCTTGCTTGGATGAATAACACATGTTTATTACATATTCATTCTCTATTCATCTTTCTGTGCCACCTACTGAAGGGAAATTGTTGAATCCACCTTTTTCATATGAATTTTTTGTGGTGTGAGTTTGGATGTGGACCCCAAGTGCCTGAAATTCCTCTCAGTAGCCCAAGAATGTTCTTTGCACCCACGCAGGAACTACTTGCTCCTTGTCGTCTTGTAAATAAACTTCTGTGCTAGTCAGTGAGAAGCTAAAAGCCCCCAGCAGTGGAGCTTGGGATGCATGTACAGTAGAATGTTGTCGTAAAGAAGTGAGAAGTGACAGAAGCTCAGAGGAAGCGCTCGGGTTCCATCGCTGTGTGGCGCTTGAGCTCGTTGAGCAAGGCCCTCAGACGGAGAATGAGGTCCATCCATCTCTTTGGTGTCCGGGTCACAAAAGCTTAAGCAACCCATCTGAAAAGCTGAAAAAGTTGGCCCCACTACTGGCGAGGTCTGGGAATCCAGGTCACTGGAGAAGACGGAGACTGCAGTCGGTTTAAGCTTTTCTCCAGAACCCGCTCCAACCTCTCCCAAACTCCAACACACAGTTATCAGTTGCAGTTGCAGTAACAGCCCCCATCTAAGAATAGTTTGCTGTTTGCTCTGCGAGGCATCAGTCGGGACTATGGAGCTGGGAGCTGACTGAAGTCTTCCCAGAATGCTGCCATCAAATCCACTTCAAAAGACGAACAAAATGCCTCCCAGACTCGGGTCATCTTTTAAAGGGACCACGGTGGGGAAGTTGCGTAAACCAATCCCTGACACGCCGATGTTAATAATAACTAGGCGCTTTCAATAAAAATATCTCGCACCCGGGCACAACGTGCTGAAGCATGCGTCTGATCCTCATTCAAGTCAGACAGTCACCAGAATGTCTGACAATTCCTGTTTACTCACATTGTTAGTGCGGTGAGTCACCAAGTACCATCATTTGTCCACAGTGCTTTGCTTTGCGGGAAATTGAGGTGCTGTCTGTGGAAACACTTTGGAAAAACGACTTGATTTCTTGTTGTGAAGATAAAGTTCATTGCAGTCCAAAGTAAAAGACTTGCCCAGAGACCTCTTGTTCATCTAAACACTTTTATCTGAGTGAAGGATGCCTCTGCAGCTCAGTAACTGGAGGTGGTGCGATCTTATCTCGCTCGAGATCGGTAGTTAGCAGGTCTCTCATCTGCACAAGTCAGAGGTCAAACCTGTGTGAGTGTGTGAAGGCAGATGATGACACCGTGCGTCTGTGTGTGATGACTTCCGCAGCTGGGAAATGAGAGGGAGCTGTGCGCTCGTAGAAGGGGGTGGAGGTGAAAGGAGGTGAGCGAGGGTGGAGGCCAGTTGGTGTGCTCGTCTAGCTGCTAACCAGCTGTTTGATGTCCCTTACACAAACAGGGCTTATTTACGGCGCAGGAGGAGGTGACACTGTCACACCGATGTGGGCTCAAGTCGTTGGGCACCGTGTTTACTCAGGGAAAGTTGAGGGCGCACCACACTGTTTCAGCTGCTCCGTGCTCCACGTGCACACACTGACCCTGAGCAGCTGAGAGAAGACTCACCGTCATAGGGGCAAGAACAGAGATGTGCCAATACATTTTCTACTTCTGTTACTTTCTGTTGGCCCATGTCCACAGTGAAACAACCCCAATGCAAACGTTTGTTTGGCACTCCACCTGATTCATCGAGTTCAGTACGAAGGAACCAACAATGTGACGATCGCCCTATTTATAGCTCCTTCGGGGGATTAAGCGTCACTTATTTGGCGTACAGATGATGATGATGGGTCCCAGCCTGCCAGCAGAGTTTGTGCTGGACGTAACGGTCTTTATCCAGGCCTCCCTGCAGCGCCCTCACCTGTCCTCATGAGACCAACGTGTCGACAACTCTGATGCTGTGTGTCTCTTTATAAATGATGGGACACCACGCCGGTGGTGTTGAAGGACCCCCCCCCCCCCCCCCCCCCCGGCCCCCGGGGGGGCACGTTGGCTCCTCTGGGCTCTATAAAGGCTGTACAGCGACGCACTGGGCCTCACATCTCACACAGCTGTACATTATATTATTGCAGTGCTTCAGCGTGTTTGTTGATTTTGTTATTATAGGGTTTTTGTGACTCTGCAATGGAGCGACTGCCATGAAACATTCTGTGCATGCTCACTGGCCCCTGGCGAGTATTCTTCCTGACTGCAGTGACCTACTGACTTTGTTCTCTGTTGCATTTCCATGGTCTGAGAAGATTCAGAGTTCACTAAAGCTGGACAACAACACCACCGTCCCTGTATGTACAGAGACACACAGATATCATGAAGACCCCCCTCCTGCCTCCCATTTTGAGTCCGGGCGACGGATACCCTGTTGTTTAGTCTTGTTGCTTTATTGTTGTGTTGTTGCCTTAACAACAGTGAATTTAAGCCACCGTTTTTATTTTTACTGCATCACTGGATACACACACACAGGAAATAGCCTCTGGAGCTTTTAAATTGTTATGATTCCTGTCAGAGTTCAAATGAATAACCCTGTAATTTCTTCCCTAACTGACCTTTTGCTCTGCCAGAGCAGAAACCACGCCGTTATCCTCCGTCTGCGAACGAGCGCTTCAAGTTTGTCTGTCTCGTCACGGCTGCCCCTCTGGTGCCTGTCCATGTGTGACGACATGCATCTCACATTATGAGGCTCTGATGCAGCTAGAGGGGGTCTGGACAACCGGCGTGTCAGTCTCGCTTCAGCGAGCCAAAATGGCCACCGCAGGCCCACTGCCTGCAGAGCTGCGTCGGCCGTGCCACGGGGCGTTGCGTTTGTTCTGAGGTTCTACTCTCCTGATCTGAGACACGGAGACAAAGCACCTTTCTGTTGTTTGGGGAACAAAGACCTGCAGGTCTCACTCACCCGTTCAGATACACGTGGCCACACACACACACACACACGCATCGTGATGAGCTGTCACGTCAGAAATAAAAAGATGAACCATCTTTGGGTGTGGGCCATGAAACATGAAATCTATTGGACTGGATGTTGTTTGTGTTGCCTGTACATGAGCATACGGGTTTGTAGCTTGGCTTCAATCCGAGTGACTCCTGAGTGATACTAACATATGATGCCAATGATAAAGCTGGTTCCCAGCCGTGATGCTGGCAGATGGAGCAGATTCCTGCTGCCTTCAGGGGGCAGCACAGAGGGGCGTCAGGCTCGATCGCTCACAGCTGTGGACAGAGCTGCTTAGTCTCACGCATTCAGCGTTAATATGTCTTGTTGGCATTGATGGCGTAATGGGAGTACCAATTTATTTTACGTGTGAAATGAAAAACAAACATGGTTTGAAGAGTCTTGATGTATTTCCCAGAGCAGGTGAGGGCTGAACTGGGCCCAGCTAAGACAGCAGTGGACTGGCATCGCCCTCCTGACCCCCTATTGGGACAAAGAGCGAGTCACCAAGGACTCAAACTTACACAGGAGAGGAAATATCTGGATTCTGGGCTGTGCTCGGTCATGGGAAGCAGAGAGGGGTTTGCTCTCTGATGGGTGAAAATCCTTTTAAACAACATTTACTATTCGCTAAACACGTGACATTAAAACTCACTTAAGCATTCTTTGTGCCAATTAAAGAACATTTAGTGAGCACTTCTGACTGGGCCTGTTTTTGCTCCACTGTTGAAAGGACAGTTTTAGTTTGTTAAACACTTTGTTAGAGGGCAAGAATGTTTGACAGCTGCTGGACAGATTACCATGAAATTCCTGTGGACATTCAGGTTCCCCAGAGGATGTGGATACTTAATTTGTCTGGTGACCCACCCTTACGTTTCCTTTGCCCTTCCCCTTGACCAGCACATCAGTGAGTGATGGTGGCGGCCGGGCAAAGCTTGTGGTGGACGTACAAGCCTCCGATGAGTTTCCCGTAAGAAAATATGATTTTTATCAGGTTGGCTCTTCTCTGGAGGACGGAGCGTTGGGAAAGAAGGAAGTGCACGGGGCTTGCTGGTGGCGAGACGAAGCCATGTGAGGGAGAGCGCTCTTGTCAGTCAAGACGCTGCCGAGCTGGAGGTAAAGTGGCGTCTTCTGCGGCCAGGCCTGTTTTTCTCATTTGGACTTGCTCCATACGAAACCCGATCCCGGCAAGTGATTGAGCTTTTCATTTTGTTTGTCTTTGCAGTGGACGTGCCATCTCTCATCAGCCATTACTGTTTATTTTGTTAGGTGGTTTGGGAAAGAGGAAATCCACGGCGCACTCACCTACAGACTTACCACAGGAATTACAATGCCCCCCTGTGTGGGTCTGACTGATATCGTGATACGGCTCGTTCCGTCTAAATAACAGCGAACGCGCTGCGTGCTGGCCACAGCTACGCGGTGGTGCTGTCGTACAGTAGGGGCCCGGTTCACGGCCACTTTGATTGAACGTAGTTTCACTTCTGAGGTTTTTTCCCAGACTCCATTTCATTTTATCAGCTTCCTGACCACACTGCATTTATTTAGTCTGACCACTGAAAGATCCTGTCTAACGGGTAAGAACTGAAAACGCTGCACCCCCCACCCCCCTCCCCTCCCCCACCATGGGCAGTGTAAACAGCGTTTCACCTGCAGAGGCAAAACACAGCTCTGTGCTGTTCAGAAGAGATTGTTTACACTGATCATGTCTCCATGTCTGCTTGATTCATTTGTTTTTGGACGGGGGGAAGTCCAGCTGACGAATGAGTGTGATGACAGCTCCCATTCTAAACCTGGTCCTATGACATCCCAGTGTCCCTGCTGAGGACACACAGCACAGGGGATGTGATGCCTGAAACTGCTTCTCTGCTTCACACACTCTGATCGGGGACTCTCGTCTTACTTAAACATGACTGGAGGATTTAACTGGACAACGATCATCATGTGGAGCATGTAGGAAAATTTGAGTTTCTAATAAAACACATTTCAATGGAGGTTGAGAAACAATATGAATAATTCTCAATAATCTCTACTGCAGATAAAAAAAATGTATCTTTGCTTCTCAATGAACTTTTAGTTTTGACAAAACAACATTTTATGTAGAAATACCATGTGCCCTTGAGTTTATAAGCCACATAATAAATTACAGTAATAATCAGTAAGCCATAACCATGATCTAAATGCAACATTTTGGTGCTTCTAAATAATTCCCAGTCCGGCCCTGTCCTACCTGATGGTAATGCGCTTCTATGCAAAGCATCCAAACCCGAAGCTGAAGGCACCACGTGGGCCTCAGAAACCCTGAGTGCTTCTCAAGGTGGTGCAAGGAATCGCATCAGAGGAGCTGGTGGGCACGAAGAGGCACCGACGCCTCTGTTTTCCTCTCAGTTTACAAATCCTGGCAAAATCCAAAAAAGGCATTTCATCGAAACCGGGAAAGGTCGAATATTTTCGACTTTTTCCCCTAGATTTGATTTCACTCCCTCTCCCTCAGCTCAGCCGTCCCTGATTAGATCCAGACCTCTTTGGTCCCCTCTAACATATTAGACCTGTGATGTTTGTGTTTTGTTATTAGCCAAACAGCTCAGAGCGACGCAAGCGAGAGCCTCTCGTTTTTAACATTAACAAGAGCGCGGCGCTGGACAGCTGCCAGACGGCGAGAGCACACATGGTAAAATCATCGACTTTGCCTCCATTTATTTCAGCAATCTCTCCCTCTCTCTCTCTCTCTCCCTCCCTCTGTCTGAGCTTCTGTTTTAATAGCTTGAGTTGCGTAGTGTGCCGGCTACCTTTTCTCCTGCCTGCTAACTCAATTTACGAATGACTGGCCTTTTTAAGCGCTTAGAGCACCTCATTCCTAAACTTGGCAGAGGACGGACTCATGAAGTCACATGGGGGACAGATTCCAGTCCTGCGGCTCCTCGGGGAGATCTGGGAACAGAGTACGCAGAGGGGAACCTGAGGAGCCCAAACTCGTCTGTTTGGGTTGTTTTAAGACCACAGGGCTCAAGGAAAGTGACCAGTTGCCGTTTCAAATCCGTGCTGTGATTACATTCCTCAGAAAATGATGAAGACGCAGAAGCCCTGCAATGAATAACGCTGACAAACAGACTCATGATTTGAAAAATGTTAGCTCATAAAATTTCTCACAGCCAACAGTTGGAGTAGCCTTAAAAACCGTTATGTAAGGTTAATGAACACGCCGCCTGCGGAAACCTTACGATCTAAATGATGTCAAAAAGAAACAATCGTAGGACATTGAATCTGATTATTAGCTCAGACATTAAATTATGCTAAAAATAATAACACAGCCTAACAAAGCCTGAAGGGCTGATCATAACTTTGCTGTCTTCTCTCAACGTGCCCACTGCTCAAGAGAGAAGGCCCCAGGAACGATGATGGCTACTCGTTGCCGTACTTTGGCTGGCTTCACTTCTTCTTGTTTGCTTAAACTGTTTTTGTAAGACTCCAGTGATAATTGCCGTATCAGGTTTCCGACAAGCAGGCTGTCCAGATAGCGTCTGTGAAGTCTCTGGTTATGAAAAGCCTGGGTGTGTGCAGGGTTGGCATCTGAAGTCAGAGGCAGGGTCACTGTGCAACCTGCACAATGCAGATGCTGTTGTCTTAACCCACACATGAGGCATTCTGCACATTCACCTTGGTGGATTTGTTGTTTTAACATTTGCCGCGATGCCATTTGTCTGGGCTGACTAATGTTCTCGGGGGTCAAGCAGAGGTGGGGTTTTCCTGCAGCCTGTTATAAATGTGCGTGGTGCACGGCTCCTGCTGCTGTTTGAGCTGTCACATGACTGCGTCCGACGGGCAGCAGCGTCATGAGGTGCCGGCGGTTCACTGAGGTTCAAGGGCGGAATTCCTCCTCGGTGAAGAGCAGAGGAGAATTTTGTCTGTACCCTGTTATCATTTAATATGCAACGCTTGTGAATGTAATATGGGTCAGCAGAGACTCAACCACTGTGGAGATCAATTATACTGTTCTAGATACAGTAAAATCCATCAATCAAAACAATGTAAGTCTGGGAAAGAGGCTGAACTGTGAAATTTATACTGCAGAAACCCTGCAAGGAGTTGACAATGAGTTCCTCAGACGTGTTTGGTCTGAATTCGATTTGCGTTCGTTTATGACAGAGCCTTTTTTTTTTGTAATCCTTTCCTGCCAAGAGTGGGATGAATAATTTGCAGTATGGATCAACAGGCAGGAGGCTGTCACATCGTAAATGGGCTACAATCATTTGGAAATATTCAAGTCCCTTGACCACTCTAAATGTTTCATATGAGTCACTTTCAGCTATTCACATGTATCATACACTGCGTCTACATATCGAGCTTCCTCAGCATCCATACCATAAACCACCAGTCTAGGGTTCAGTATCTTAGGGAGACTCTGGCACGTAGGTTGGAGAAGCTGTGGATTCTAAAAATGCTGGCCCGTTTTCCCCCTGAGCCACGGTGCTACACGAGAAGGAAGACTCGGAAGTTAACCTGGCTCCGTCTGAAAGTACTAGTAATACCTCACAAATTGATTTGATTTATGTTTAATTCAGCAGATTTGGGGATAAGTGCCGTGCCTGAGTTGGCAAACTGCATTTTGGCTCTTGGTCCAAAGACGGCACTGGATAATTGAGAATTAAGACACTTGGCATCCAACCCCCAACTACCTTAAGTCGTATTTACAGCTCCTAAACAGTACTTTACGATTTGGCACGCCCCGGTATAGCATTTGAATCAAATCCCTGTCCATTTTGTAGATCTTCCTTTGGAACAGCTTCTGCCTCTCCACCCATCAAACATTTCACTTCCAATCCCACCCCACCCACCGCTTCTGGGGAACAGCTCCAAAACCCACAGGAAACATTTGAATCAATCCTGATGATTTTAAAAGTCCGATGCAGATGAATTGCGACTGCTGTCTCCCCGTCTCCACACACCCCTCTGTCTCGCTGCGACTTCCCGTCGCTCCGCTGTTTCCTTGAGGTGGTGGCATCAGGCAGAGGAAGTGTGCACTGGATGACATATTGGTTTTCATGACAGGCACGTAAACTTTTGAAGGTCATCGAGCAGGAAAGGGGCCCCTCTTGGATTACAGTGTGGGAAGTGGCTCCATCCTATCCAAAGGCGTTGAGAAGAAGCCTTTTTCCAGTGGTGAACTCCTTTCGCTTCGTCCCTTTTTCCCACCACATTACCTCACACATCATCAGCCACCATTAAATTAGAAAGGATTAGTTATTCTCTTAATGTCTCCTTCTTTCACTTTTTGAATTCTCCCCCAGCAGCACATAGGCCTACTGTTTTCTTTTAAGTTGGAGGTTTTACTGGAAATAAACTAACTATAGTCAGTTTTCCAAACCACTGACCTTTCGTCCTGGAAAGTCAAACTAATTTCCGTCTCTTTCCGCAGATCTTTTGTGTCCCATTCATTCCTTCCCTCAGGTGTAACAACAGTTCACGGTGTACAAAAACAACGCTGGAAAAAAACAAACTCTTTTTTTGCTTGAATGCAAACCCACCATTATGTCACTGAAAGAGGAACTATGGCTGCAGGCCCATTGGAAGATCTGGTGCTGCTGCAAAAAAGGCCCTGACTGTGCATTTCTAGTGGTTAGTTGAATTAGCGAGTCAGGGAAATGCAACCCTGTATCCTGGGGCACTGCTGTTTAGCCTAATTTGTTAATGACATACCCTGGGCTTTACTAGCTTCTCAAGCCTGAGGCAACGTGTTTGCTGCCTGGGAACATGGCACCGATGCAGAGGACACACACACATGTGTGTTATCACTCTATAGATCCAGAAATATCCAGTATCTAACAAGCTAACTCTGGGTCCATCGGGCCCATCAGGGCACTTTCTAACAGCAAAAAAGCAGTGTCTAAAACTCTTAATGAATGTTCTTCCATCTGGATTTATAACTACAGTGCTCTTCGCCAACGTTTTTACAGGCTGATAATGTGGTGTGTTTTCAGCTTGTTCTGACCCCAGGTTGCCAAAACAATCTATTAGTCTGATGAAGCTGAAGATGTGGTGGAATTAAAAAAATAAACCCATTACCAGTGAGTGTAGATGTGGAATGATGGAAGTCTGTTAGTAGCAGTCTTTTCCTCATTCTGAGAAAGAGAAACTCTGAGAGTCATCACTGAGTCGCTTTAATTGTGGGTTTTCTGGCCAAAGACACAATGTCATCTTTGTGGTCGTGGGCTGTAAGCGCTGCCGTGTGTTTGAATCCCAGGCCTTCTCTGTCTTCAGGAAATCTGTGGCCCTGTTGTAAAATATACCACCGGCCTTATAAA
Source organism: Pseudorhombus dupliciocellatus (assembly GCA_016785235.1). Classification (NCBI taxonomy): domain Eukaryota; kingdom Metazoa; phylum Chordata; class Actinopteri; order Pleuronectiformes; family Paralichthyidae; genus Pseudorhombus; species Pseudorhombus dupliciocellatus. The sequence continues at coordinate 1,195,604 of JAFBJW010000102.1, forward strand.
TGTCTCTGGGATTGAAAGCAAAACATTTTCCCCATCCCCTGAATTGACAGAAACTGCATGACACGAAACAGTCAGGGACACTTTAATGAAATTAGACTCTGTTTGTATAATACAGCGCAGTTTATTTGGCCTCTGATGGATTTGATGAATTATATATTGTGCAGAACTTTCTGTGGAAATGAAAAGCACTTTTATAGTCTACACATGGTTATTTCATCAGCATGAATGGCATGTTGCTCCCAAACCTAAAGCATTTTGGCTCCAAAGAGGCAATAGATGCACATATTCTGAGGCCTTCTGGCCATGAACCTCCCTCTTCAAAATAAACGACACGTAGGAAATTTGGCTGGAGCTGCAGGTTCACCCTCTGTCTGGTTGGCAAAGTCATATTACCCTTTTCGGCTTCCAAGCGGCTTCTCAGCTGTATGAGACAGCGTGGTTTTATATTAGCGTGCTCCCTTTTCTTAACATTTGACATTTTCTTACAGCCTGACATCAGGTTAGCACGGAGCCAAAGAAATCACAGGCAGCTTTAAAGCCATGACTTCATGTTTAACAAGGAAACATGGCTATAAGGGCTCGATGGGAATGGCAGAGCTGTCTCGTATTTGGCGAATATGCCGAGGATGAGGATCAAGAATGGGAACCTTTGTCGTAGCCCCATCTGCTGAGCTGCTGCTGGCTCCTTAGGACGCTACGTTTTTTTTTTTTTTTTTACTGGGCTTCTGTTCTCTGTAGACAGGCTTGAAATGAACAGGGGAAAGAGTCAATACATTTTTTTTTGTCTCAATTAGATTTTAATTCTTGCGAGCAGAAGAGCAAGGAGAGGTCAGGAGCGATCTCTTGCAGTGCCGTCAATCAACCTTACTCATCTCCCCGAGCTGCCTGCCTGTCCACGTTTTTTCATGTGGAAACTGAAGGCCTTTATATGTGCGGGCTGATACCTGTAACAAATGGCGAAAAGGGATCAAATCTGAAAAAATTAGTTTTCCAGGTCCCAATATAGGTGGAGGCGTGTTCCCTCCCTGTGACCGGGAGAAGTGCAAAAGTTCAGTTTTATCCTCAGATAGATTCACACCCCTCGGTAAATCCCCTCCACTGTTTTCACAACTGAAGCTGTAAATCCGTGAGGTGTGAAAGTGAATTTACAGAGTGTTGAATCTTTCTTTCCTCCTGAAAATCTGCAAGCAGGTTTGGCATCGGAGCCTCGTTCTTAAAGTTTGGGTCCTCGGGGGATTGGACGGGCTCTGCTGAACCGGCTCTTCACCTTGGACATCATGGTGGAGTCAAGCACACCTCACTTTAAATATAGAATTCATTGGAATAGTTCTAGGTCCAGGCTGTCAGATTATAACACAAACATTGAATGAAGATATGAACTGTGTTGTGGACCAAGGCAGGAACGTGACAGCACAAACATTCGAGCAGACTTGTGTTTATAATGGTGATGGGAGAGGCAGGAAATCTGAGAGAACTGGGGACGGTGGGCAGGCTGGGTTGGCTTTTTACATTGGGATATTCTCAGAAATTCCACAGGTTATTCCTGGCGACACATGCTGGGACAGAGATAGCCTCACGGTGGCGGGCGTCCCCTTCCTCCACGCCGCTTTACCCTATGTCACATAAAAAGGTCAGATAAGCTTTTGAGCATTCTAGTGGCCCACTCTGGTTACTGTACATTATTTGCTCGTGCAGTAAAGAAGGCCAGGCGTTTGGTTGTGTGATGACTTCAAATCCATGCTGGAGTCATGGCTGACGAGATGACAGACTTGAATAGGGGGCAGGAGAGGGGGAACGCCCATGACTGTGCATGTTGGCATCCAGTGTAGAGCTCCGTTTCCGGGACGCATCTAACCAGGACCCTTATGTAAGCAGAAACAACAGGTGTTTGCAATAGTTAGACAGCATTAAGCCCAGCAGAGGAGGAGGCTTGGAATACAGGGTATCAATGTAGTCGAGCGAATTCCCATTCAGTGTGCGTGTGTGTGTGTTTATGGGTGTAATGTTGTTTCATGTTGTGCCTACTACTTGTTGCACATAAAGCGGTTGCTTCGCTGGCCCCTCCTCAGGCGCCAGTCCCTGGCTATATTTGAACCCCCTTCCCCCAGGCCTCCCAAAGTGCCTTTGGATCAAGGTGCTTTACAGTATGTCCCCTGGGTGAGAGGCTCCGGCCAACAGGATGTGATGGCAGGCCCAGAATGCAACAGGAATCTTGCTGCCATGTTTGCTTTCCACGCTCATGCAGAGACAGTTTAAGTTCACCCTTCAAGGGCTGAATCGCAACTGCAGAAATGACTGGAAAAGTCACGCGCCGCTGTAACTGAGACTGTGTGCACATCCCTCCTGATAACCTAGACCTCACAGCCTATCACGTGTTCTGCTTGTATTGGCTTCAGGGTTAGTGGTAATTGCTGTTTTTTATTGGACCCAACAATCACGCCTGGTCACAGATTCAGCAGATATCATGTATTATCTTGTGTATCTATAGTGAATGGAAGTATTTCAGTGTGTCGAAATACTCATCCAGCAGCAGAGCTCAAATCTCCCACAATGCCCGTGACTGCGACTGCCTTTATTCCCATCGTCAGCTCAACAAGGCTGTTTGAACTTGATGAGATGTCACCTTGAGTTTTGTCACATTTCACTTTGACGTGGCTTTGACATTTTATGTGCCCCAGGTGTGTTGAACACAGCCCGGCTCCTCAAATTACAACGAGAACCACACCTCAGAAATTAAAAGGCAAAGAGGGACTAACGTCCGGGCCCTCGGGGTCAGATTTGTCGCCCTGACTGCGTCATCGGTGACTCCTGGATGTTTGTGCTCGTGTCAGGACCCAGGCCTGGGGAAGCGATCAGATGCTCTGCACTCTCACTCACTTTTATTTAATACTTCATGCTGGGCTCCTCGTAAAGCCGTGTCTTTACCTTCACTCCATGTCAAAATTTATGACACATACTCTTGGGAGAAAAACTCAGAAGCTCTACTTCATTACTATTCTTACCAAACAGTAACGTATGAGAGCTGTCTTCTCTCAGAGAACTGTCTATTTCCCTTCTTCTAACTTCTTTTCATTCTCAGTGGCTGGGCTGGAGTGGACCAGTCTGAGGGACAGACGGAGAGGATTTGACTTGACATTTCACCGATGAGATTTGTCATTAATGGTTTTCCTCACATTGCTGTGATTGACGTAACAAGATATTCAGTGACCCCCGTCCCGACCATGTCGGATGACTCTTATTGCACTCGTGAAAAGGTCAACGGGCAACGCGCTGGGGTTCTGTGTAAGGTCTGTCTTATGGTGTGAGTCATGGGCTGGGCTCGCTCCTCTATCCCTCCCATATGTTTTCGATGAGCGTTATTGAGCCCTGTAGAATCTGGACTATCAAACAGGGCAGAGTTTCTGATACGTTTCCCTGACTGGAGACACTGATAAACCCAGCTGCTCAATAAATTCACATTGGAGGATTTTATAGAAGATTTCACATGAGATAAGTGTTTCAACATAAGTGATGCCAACACTGTCACTGAGCACACAGCTTTGGGACAAACTGCTCTATTCATAATAATAATGTATGTGTGTGTGTGTGTGTGTGTGTACCATAAAGTCAAAATACAAAGGGCATGATGTCAGTGCAGAGTCTCAGCTCTGGCAGCTTCCCTGGGTCAGCACTACATCAGGAACCACTGAAGACGCTTACGAGCAGACAGGAATGAAAGTAAAAAAAGAATGATTCAAGTAATATGTTCTGCAAAGCTACGCGATCGATCAAAGCCGTTTGCCAAAACGCTGGCACCAGCTCGGCACCACACCAGCTCGATCGTCTGAAGGTTCAAACCGCCGACTTCAGGCGCTGGGAGAGGATGAGTGAAAGCAGCAGGGGCGAGAGGTTTCCCCAAACCTTCACGCGTAAGATGGACGACTTCGAGAGTAAATTTATAAAACCCAAGCGTGGCAGCTGCGTTCTGTCAGCCGTCGGTTCCTTCCAGTGGACGTGACTCCATGTGGTGCCGAATAAAAAATGACCATTTTAAAATATGAGGTAAAAAGAGTTATAGGAGATTATGAAAAGCAACATCCTGGACCACAGTGGAGTGGTTTCTTCTCTGATGTAGCACGAGTGCCAGCACGAGGGCCACATGACCGTTCCAACCGGTGACTCTATATTTCAGAAGGAGAGAAACACGATTTTGCATAATTTCAGGTCAAGTCCAGCTGGAGCAAAACAAGAACTTCTGTTTTATCGATGCTTTTTTCCATTTCCTTGTGAGGCAGAAGCACATGGTTGTTTTCCACTCCGAGTCTGAGTAGTTAAAGTACTTTAAACTCACGGGAAAAAAGCAGATGGTTGGAACATTTACAGAGCATCAGAGTTCAAATGAGAAAATGTGTGTGCGGAAGCACACTCATTTTCAAATAATGTTCTGTCGTGTACCAGCCATGGAGTCTGCACTCAGGTCTGCATTCAGGTGCAAAGTGGAAACCTTCCAAAAGGTCATTGGAAATAACGCTGCACTGCAGATTGTTTCTGCGAGGGACATTGAATCACTATTTCCATGCACAGAGACTGGCAATCATTTATTGTGAAAGAACATTTTGAGCAGTGGACACAGGCGAAGCGATTCATCCTGGTTCTGGGTACTGGGTCCAATGGTTTTTGATGCCGTGCTTCTCTACAGTCCTGAGCTTTGTCTTTACTTCCATCAGGTCCAGGATTGATTGGTAGGAAAACTATCTCCAGTGCTGCCAGGGCAATAAAATGCTTCTGACGTTCCAGGCTGGCTGGGCTGTGGCGGTCATCACCGGACAACATTTGATCGAATCCCCTGACTTTGATTCGTGATTCATGCTGGAATGATTTATCATGACGTCCCTCTGAAAACATGGCGTGTCTCAGTGTCTTGTTGTTTGAGGAAATAGGTTAAACGTATCAGTGACTCATGTCCTGGCATGGATGTGTCGTTTCTGATATGGGAGTGGTGTTTTTAAGGGTCTACGATTCCGCTTCAGCTAAGACAAAGAAAATAGAATATACATTGTATAACGTTTGCAAAATAGTTCTGGAACTTTAAGGTTGCTTCACAGTCATGGCTAATTCACCCACTGGGCACGAGCCATGAACATTGGGGGGGAAAGGGACCCACTTTTTGTTGTATACATTCTGAAGTTCAGGTTGTGTGAGATGTTTTATGTGTGACCATTAATGTTTATCTCTGTTTCTCTATCTCTTGTCTTGCAGGCCCTCCAGTAAGTTGACCAGAGCCTTGTGTGATCTGCATGTGGTAAAGTGACGACTGTGCTCATCTTTGTATTTTGGTGTGAAGTGGATGGAGCTGAACTGATCTGATGTCAGCATATGGCCTTGTCTGGATGCTGCCCTGTTATTTGGCCTCTTATGTCATGCACCAAATGTTTAGTATATTTTATGTTGTAAACTGTGTACCCAACCTGTTGGCCTGTCCGCACTGGGAGAGGCCTCGGCCCAGTTTAACTCTGCATCTCTGGCGGACGCATGCAAGTTGAAATCAAGACTGAGGCTAAATGGAAAACCTGCTGACTCCTGTGCCTCAATGCCACAGGGTTGAGGAAGGCCGGTCCAAGCATCTGGACACTTATGAGTTTGACTTTTGTACAGCCGTGACCGTTTTACATCACGTCTGCCAAAAATCCCTCCCTGGAAAATGTGAGGGATAGTTCCTACAGAGAAGGTCTGAAGGTGCATGAGGTCAGAGGCTCTGCCTTTTGGCTTTTCATTAGCGTTCATTTGAAGAATTTAGTTTTCAGTTTACTTTTACTTATAGTAAAAGTTCTGATGTGTGTGTGTGTGTGTGTGCGTGTTTTCAAGTTCAGCAACAGGGTAAAGCCACTCACCTTTGGGTAAAATAACAGAAAGAGGAATGAAGCAAGAGAACCTCTCATTCTGCTGTACACCCCAACTCACTTCATATTGAGCATAGAAGCCCCCCCACCCCTCCCCTACCCAGCATCCCATTCATTCAGCAGCACTGTTAAATGGGAGCCACATGTTGGAGGGTTACTGTGTAATTCAAGTGAAAGGTTCCTTCCGGTAGCGGGTGACCTTTGCCCCCTGCAGACAGCCCCTGAGCCAGTAGCTGACGGGCAGACGCCAACATCCAGCGTGTTCGCACTCGCCACCTGGCCATGCCCCTTTACTCACTGCCACCGCTCCCTGATGCGGCAAGCACCAGAACCCATGAACTGTCTGAACTGTGGGTACAAACAGTTCCAACCTGTGGAGACAACAACAACAATTCAACACGCAGTTTGAATTAAACGGTGAACAGGGAAAATCATGGATCAAGGCAAATATTTTGGAAGGGTAGGACCACATTTTTGTTCCTTCGTAGCGTAGAGTTTACTAGCAAAGATGGCGTGGAAGACAAGATACAGAGCAACTCTGGACAAGTGGATTGCTCTGTTAATGAACACATGACAGCATTTCACATGTATTTTCAATCAGAGCCAATAATCAGGAGCTCAGATTAATGTTTTGATGTTCCCTCCACCCAGGATTACTGACGAGAGAGGGATAACTTCCTCTCTCCTGCTGCCGGCCAGCAATCGCCCACACACACACACACACACACACAGACTCCTTGAGGAGAAATATTGATAACATGCACGCATTCAGGAGCAGGCAATCATCACTCCGGAGAGCCAGTGCCTCTGCAGCTTTTTGGGAAATGTCAAGTGTTCCTGTTTCGACTTCCAACCAATTAGCCTTCTATCCTTTAGAAAAAGCACAGATTTGTGTTCCGCTCTCTCAGTGAAAACAAAGCACACTCGGCTTTTGACTGTGTTCTCTTTTTTGTCATAGAACCAGGACACAACTGAAGGTCTTTGTATTCTAGCTTCTTGGGATTTGGGTCTAGATGGAAGCCACCAAGCCGACAAGTTCTCACATCCGCATTAGCGGGGTCTTCGAGTAGGGTCAGGAGCTCTGAATAGGGTTAGCCACGCAGGAACATGTGGACCTTCAGCATGTGTTCTCCCAAAAGCAACCTTTGCATGCGTCTCTGTGGTGACATGAGAAAACTGTTCTTTTGTGTTTGGAAAGATGTGTGTTGTGTTAAAATGTGATTCACTGAAGGAGGCATGCTACTGCATCGGTCGTGTCGTCTGTCCGTGCTGCCACTGTCAAGGCCAAAGTAAAACATGTGTAACAGCAGAGATATCATGGTACTATGTTGATGCCAAAATCCTGAATGCGTGTAGCTTCTGTTTTACTGCAGTACCTTCGATACTTTTAGTACAGGAGATGGGATTTCTCTTGAGAATCGTTGTGGTCCGTGACAGGTGATATGTGCTGAAAACAAACGCCACATTAGGTTCATATTATGGACAGTTCATTGGTAGGCGGCCTGAATAAACATAATTTGGCAAGTAGAGTAGCAGAATTTCAATTATATTTGGTAGCAACTAGACAATTGGTGGAAGGGTGATATTACCATGAATCTCTCCTGTTCATTTTATTCTGGCCTGGAACAGTGCAGTTGTCTTTCATTGTGTAGACTTCAATTGTAAAGTTCTCTCTTTCCTTTTGTACCAACTTCCTGTCACCCCTTTTTCAGGGTCCTCCTGGACGAGCAGGCTTTCCGGTAACTCTCTTTTTAACTGGTGTTTTTGTGTGCCTCTAGATATAGTATCTGCATATGTGATCACTGCAGTATTGATCTCTCTGTCTGCTCTCTGCCAACTACTCAGATTATTCAATTCATTTGTTGAGCATGGGACAGAATATATCCTGCTTACTAAAAATGGTTATAGCTGCAGCTAACTGTCAAAAACATTCCCAGTGTCACTATCCAGAATTAACTTTAAAAAAACTTTTTTTTTTCAACTTTACTGAACAAATCAACAATTCATTTTAATGTAATTAATTAAGAGCAGAGTGTTCGATAGACTCATCATATTGATCATATTAATGTTAAAATAACAAGTCATTCTCATTCACAGTATAATTATTACGTTATATTATGTACTGTTGGGGAATATTTGCCCCTGTTAGTATTTTCCCAACACAATATGTGTGTGTCTTTGACAGCTCAGTTGTGTAGCACAAATAATAACTGACATTATCTAAGGGGTTCGGCATTGCTTGATGCCCTACAAGCGTCAGAGATGTCAATACAGCAGTGAAACTAAATGCTTATAGCTTTAAAACACTATTAATTCAAAACAACGAGGCCTCTTAGTTGTTATTCAACTAAAATGATTTTCCTAATTTCTACCATAGCTGGAATGAGCTGTTGCTTGCATAACACTCTACTGTTTTATTGTATCTAACATTGTACTGCGTTCAGTCTAACGCTCTGTCTTCGCTCCTTCTCTCTGCCGACCTATCGGCCTCAGCATGTCGACCTCACAGGGTTCCTCTCTTGAAAGCAGGTGGCCATCTAGTGTCTGACCTTTGTGCTTTGTTGCCTGATACAAAAAGCAAAGCGTTGTCACAGAGTTGGTGGTGTTCTTTGCAATGAATTGTGATTACGTCTGTTAAGCAGCAGGACATGAGCACACAGGTGTGGAGGGAACGATGGTGGGAAGATGTGTTTCTTTATTTTGAAAGAGAATCCTTCTAGGTGACCATCCTTACTTATGATCAATGGATCCTAAACATTTTGCTCCTTCCTTGCTTCCTTTCACTACTTACAGTTTCCTCACATCAGGTGGACGAAGCTCTGTAGTCTTGACTAACAGCTTGGCGAGACACATCACACCATTTAAGAATTGATCATTTACTCCTAACTCACGAAAGCCACCGTGAGATTTTTGCAGTCAACTATATCTGCTGCATCTGAACTCATGAAGCAGACGTGTTGCCTGGTCCACTCTTCCTGACACACCTCAAAGTTGTGTTTGGGTGTTGAGACCCAGTCTTAAGATTCGGGGGACATTAAGGGACAGGGCTATATTCTGTTACAACCTGGGGGGTGGGGGTCTTCACAGAGATAGAAGTACATGTTGGGTGTGATTATGAGGTCCAGCTGTGTCTCATTTCCACTGTAGATAGGCTACAAACACCTCCACATTCCTCTGCTGAGGACCTGCATTCATCCTTCTGACTGCAATGTGTTTGTCAGGTGTGTGCGGTTACAAAACCAAGGCCGAAATAACTCTGAAAACCACAGAGCGAGCGAGGGACTTTGGAAGGAAAGGTGAAAAGGGAAAATAGCCTAGCTGACCTATATCTTTCAGGCAGGGGTAGTTTTTATATTGGAGAAACATGCTTGGGATGTAGAGCAGAGAGGAAAGTAGGGCAGTGATGTGGTTTCTGTCTGTGGAAGCGTCGTGCCACACATAAACTGGCTGAGGGTTGACAACACTCTCCGTTCGTCTCATGGCTACAAAACCCTTCTTTAGTGAAGGTTGTATTTTGTGGTCAGAGCAAATAATCACGTTAAGCATGTTAGCCCCGTGCTCGGGATCAAACCACTGTTGGTGTTGCCATTTTTCTCAAGGTCTCGGTTTAAATCAGAAGCTTAGACAGGGCTTCAAAGAACAGCTGTAGCCTGATAGTATTTAAGTGCTTTATAAATATGCCATAGGGCTAATGACAGAGGTATTCCTGATGCAGCTGACCCCCCCTGATGTTCAGACTCTCTGCAGAGAAGAGATGACGGCTCTACACGTTTGATAAAAATGCATTGGAAACTGTGCTCGAGCTTCAGAACCGTACTTTAAAGACGTGTCATCCTAATCGTAAGAGGCAGCAGAAAATATCTGACAAGTATTCGAAGTCGCGCAGCTGCCTTCAGAGATGGTTCAATGTGCTGCTGTTTGCAAGCGGGCGATAAAGAGAGAAAGTGGGTGTGTTATCGGTGGGACCGTCGACTGGAGCAGAGAAGTAGAAGAGACGAAGTTAGCGGTAGAGCTGTGAACGAGCAGAGCAGTGAGCTCTTTAAAACCTAAGACAAGTTCCTCTCCTCTCGTTCTCAGATGCCCGATCTGTCTCACCGCTCTCAGGTGTCCTGATCTGTCTCACTCCCGTCAGATGTCTGACTGCTGTCTATTTGTAATGGTCTCCCCGCCCGCCACTGCTTTGCAACATTATCTCAGATCTATCTTGAGTGTTGGGCTGGAAGCGATTGCACCAGAGTAGCTGTTTCTTTTTTATCAGCATCATGAAACGCTTGTCCCGAGTGTCCACATTAGGCACGGCATGGGGGACTGACTAACCAACACAAAACGTCATTTAAATGGATACCATGTCATCAAGACTTTGAAGACCAACCGTGAATATCCAGCATTAGCATCTATTTGCCTGCACTAGGATTCAATAATTCAACTTAGATGTAGTTTACTTAGAGCAGAAGACATGCATTTCTAATAAGTTGAAATGGCAAGGTATCCCTTTAAGAGTTCACTGTTCGTAATGACCCGTGTTTCTTCTGAATTTGCACCGGTCAATAGGGTGACAAAGGAAGTATGGGAATACCAGGGAGAATGGTGAGTGACTTGAGTTTGTGTATGTCGCATACTATGGTAGTGGCTATGTTTGACGTGAGCAATGGTAAAAGCATCATATGAGCTGCACAGAAGGGGCTAAAGGCCCCTGCACACCTATGGGAAACACACACAGGATATTTTTTCTTATCTTGGCTGCTCTTTGAAGGTCGACGTCACTCTTTCCTGCAAGGGTGGGACAAATTCCACCTTTATCCTTGTAATTAGTTCAAGGAGAGCCGTGACCTCGTGCACACCCAGTGTAGTCCTCAGACAGACGTCTTTGGGGCCTTTAACTGAATGATTCAGAAAGAACAAAACATCCACATTCTTTTTAGTCTATGCAGCCTATAGTTTGCAAGGTTACCACACAATCCATTATAGTTCTTTCCTTTTGATGCAGCCATAATTCAGACAGTGTCACATGTGGGTATTGTTTAATACATATTCTTGCTCACATTGCAGTGTGGTCTCCACAGCTTACAGGCCTCTCACCTTGCACAGGAATTTTGACGGCATGAAAATAATTCAGAGTGCTCAAGTATGAGAACATTTCAATGCCAAGAGCAACTAACTGAGGCTTTTAGTAACAGATATCCCATATTTATATTCCAACGAGCCGTAAAGGCCTCTGAAACGAGTTTTACAATGTGGTCACTGTGAACTGCTTTAGAATGAATTCCGTGTAAAGCTGGGAAAGTCTGCAATAAATGTATTACTACCCAAATAGATCATATCTGATAGATTAAAGGTGAGCAATACTGACGTATTTTGCTCTGATTTTAAGTGAAAAGCCAGAACTGGTGAAGTGACATTTTTAACCCTTACTCATATTTGTTTTATCACAGTGTCTTTGATGCTGCCCTGAGGGTAAAGCTCCTTAGATTGTGCCTATTTAAAAAAAAAGTACCAATATTTAAAAATATATATTAAAAATTAAAGGCCATGAAGGATAATCCATAAACAGAAATTGATATTACATACATATTGACTTGTCTATATGTATGCCTTAAAAGTGTTATTGTTATGTTGGGTAATATCCTTGAAAATAAATACTAACTAAAACTAAATGAATGAATGAAGTAGACTACAATATGTCCTACTACGTAGTGGAGTATAAAGTATATTATAGCATAATATAAAATGATGTAAATTCATGTGAAGTAATAGTTTGATATGGGCACTGTTTAAACAATGTGAAAGAGCTCCACTCCACACTGACACATGTAATAGCCCCCCCCACCCCATCACTAGTGCTGGAGGATGCTGCATGCACTGAACCGTCTCCATGACTCTAACACTGGTTCCTCTCTCTCTTGTGTCTCTCTCCTCCCCTCACACCTTGTTGCATGCTACTGTGTCTGCTGTGACTGATCCCAGGGCTTAAAAGGACACACAGGGGAGAAGGTAAGTTTAGGAGCATGTGCCCTTTGCAGGATTATGAAACGAAGCAGCGGCAGAGGAATAAACTGCAGCTTTGTCCTCTCATTTCCTTTGGCTTTGGTCTGGTGTCTCTTGTTAGCTTGGCCACCTGTGGAGAACCCAGCAAAACGTTGACTCACTAAATAGGTTGCTATTTGGGGTCTTACAAAGATGGTGGGTGGTGGTGTTAGTGCACAGCCGTACTTGTGTGCACAGGTAGCTTGTGATTTATATCAGGAAGTCCAGTCTGTATTTTTAGACAGCGTCAGGATCACATGCTATAAATAATGGTTTCCCACCCTGGTTGGATTACCTGAGCTCTTTACACATTGAAACACAATAGTCACGATTTGTCACATTAGTGTCTAAAAGTTCTAATTTAAGACTCTGCAAACAAGGTGGAGCGACATTTCCAGAGGAGGAGCAGTTTCTCCAAGAGCAGGTAGAATGAATAGAGTTACACCTTCAGATAAATCCTGCTGTTACTGGTGTGTCCGGCCACAGTTAAATCTTCCGACTCTGTCGTGTTCTTACTGTGAACATGAGCTGCCGGCCGGGAGCGAAAAGATTAACATTAACCTCAAGGTGGAAACTGCATGTGAGGCACATTTTACTGGCGGTCCAGCATCCCCCACTTGGCTTCATGAAATGCAGAATCAAATGTGCCAATGTCAACAGAACAACGGCATAAAAATCAAAAGAATCAGTTTTATTCACATCAGTGTAACGAACTCTGCCCACAGGATGTCAGATCAGACCTGTGGGCTAATCCAGTTAAATGCTTGGCTGCTCAGTGCAGTAAAACTTCATCACTGTGAGCTCTATGAAGTAACGCTTTAGAGTGTGTCCCCTCACCAGAGGCAGAGCATGTGAGTGATGCGTATCAAAGTTCTGACGCCATCTCAAAGATCTGCAGCTAAAACTGGTCAAAGTCTGTGTTGGTCACATGGACATTCAGGCAGCACTCTGCAGTAGTTGGGGGCTTGGAGGGCCCTGGTGCCTCGGACCACAGTCTGGACCGATGGGCAAAACATTTGATGATATTTTATCACATATAAGGAGGTGATCCTGGTGCAGATCACACAAACCCTGATAGATCTGACCTTTGGACTTACTGCTGGAAGTTGGGACAGAAGAGGAAGAAAAAGGTGTGGAGGCATCGATCTGAATTGCTTGTAGGCTTTACCTCAGACAGTTCAACATTTGAATGACGTTCATAGATGTTGTTGGTTGTGAAATGCTTGACACTGTAATATTTGTAAATCAGTTGCTGCCCTCCTGAAATAAAACATGATCCTGGAGTTTTCCAACCGTATCTGGGCCGGCAGCGTTCACAAAAATACTTAAAACTATATAATAAAGTGTGGGTGTAGTCAGTGGGAAGAAGAAGCAGAGAAAAAGATGGAGTCTGCCAGCCAAAAAACATCAACATAAACAATGAAAGTTACAGAACGGGGGCTTTAAAATTTTATGGGGAAGGACATAGATCCACCAGGTTTATTGGGCCTCCAGGATACACACACTGCTCTTTGGTGTGAAACTCAACTAGCTCAGAAATCCTGGAACTTTAGTGACTCATCATTCTCCCCCGACACTCAGCATCTGAGAAAAAACTGAGCCAAAGATAATTCACATACAAGTTATATGCAAGGCTACAGGAGGATGATGACGAGTCTGTGCCCACTGCCTTTGGCTCAGCTTTGATGGATTCTCTGTGTGATCATAACAATTAAAAAAATCAATGTGTCTGCTGCATTAAGTGTATTTACAGGGAAACAGCAGATTTATACATTTTGTTCTTTTCCAGTGCAACTTGATTTGTGATGTGTCGGGTCGAGTGTGCGTCGAAAAGGAAAACGCACAGCACATTCTTGACTGTCACACCACCGTGATGAGTGTGCTTGTTAGGCAAGCATGAGGAAACCAAAATAGTAACTAGACCCCCCCCCCCCCCCCCCCCCCCCGCCCGGGGCCCGGGCCCCCCCCCCCCAAGTGCTGGGAAATGGAGGGGCTGCTGTTTGGATCACTCTAAAATGTCAAATAATATTTAGACTTCATTTTTATTTCAGTGCAGAGAGCGTGCACAGCATGAGCACATTATTGGGAACGCCATAGTGACAGTTGGAAGGGCCTCGTCACTCATTCAGAACGAATTCTTCTTCGTTCAGTCTTACGGCGCCTTTGGTCCCTTAAACCTTCAAGATATTGTTTTGTTTTCCTCAGCTCTGTAGAACTCTCCAGGAAAAACTAAAACCTGCCCATCTGACCCAGTAATCCCATATGAGGATCCTGTTTTCCCTACAAATGCTCGCTAAGCTTCTAGCGCTGGCTATTTCGCAACGCGACGCAGATTAACGTTACTGCAAAACTTTCTGGGCTTGACACTGTTACGCATGTCCACAGTGGTTGTCTCAGAAGTGGGATGAAATGTTTGTGTTGGAAGTAGACGTTTGTGTGTAGGCGCTGGTGGAGTCATTTTCCCCGTCTGTTGCTACCGTATTTACCTTCGGAGGAATGCATCGATGTGCTGAATTTCACCGATCTCTGGGGCCGACTGAGAAAGCCACTTATGTTTTCTTCCTGTCTTTCTATCTGTCCACAGGGAGCACCAGGCGAGCCAGGTCTATCTATCATTGGACCAAGAGGACCTCCTGTAAGTATCTTCGCATGTTCCTACACCTAATAAAGCTCTTATCTTCAATTACTGCTGCCTGCCTGCCAGGTCTTTTTATGGGCTACCATTTTAGGAGACGTCTGCTTAACGTATCAGGCCCTTTGACACTCACCGACATTTTTCATTTCTGTTGATTAAACCAGACAATTGGAGTGACTTAGCGACATTGTTCTTTCTAGACCCAAGAGGTTCTTGGACCCAGGTTTGAAACCGTGATGGAATAACACCTCTTTATTCCAGACTGTGTAGAGACCACAGCTTTGTTCAACTGGATCGGAGGTGTAATTTGGCCATAAATTGGATCATTAATCATGGTTGTTTTATCAGGAAGCAGAGGGGCAAACCCCATCCTGGTCCGAGTGGGGTCAGGGTTCCATCATCAGGCACCAGGCTTCAGTGGTTCCTCTTGTTAAAACACAAAATTGGGAGGAAAAAAATGAAGTTGTTTTTTCTTCTTCTTGTTTTATAAATTCTGGGACAATATTGCTTCCTAAATTGCAAAAGATGGAAAAACCAAGAGCCCAGTCAACTTAAGTGGAGCACACATCTGTTTTTCTAATTGATGGCCATTACAATCTATACCTGTGTGTGCCTACACTTCCTGGATGGTAATTGGCACTTCTAATGAGTAACAGGCCGTGGAGGAAGCTCCGCACAGTAGGAGCCAAGTCTGTAACCCAGAGAAGCCATCAGTCCCTTACACTGAGAAGCTTGTTTACCACAGCAGGTGAAACTGACATGAGGAACTCCAGCGGTGACCTGAAAAGGAACAAGCAGCGGTGAAGTCTTTGCCACCTTCATAGGGTTGGATAAATCAGTGAAGAGATAATTTCCTCTGACAGACTGTTTACAACCTTACAGTTTCTTCATTTACTGCACAATATTTGAATTACTGTTTGTGCTTGGTCGTATTTTACTTGATAAATTTGGATTCTGCCAAAATAAAACTTATGATGAGCCACTGGATTTCTCTTTGTGAGCAACGAGGTGTCTCCTCTTGCTAACCTGCTCCAGTGGATTCTCACACCAAACTTTTAGAATCACAACAAACACTGATTCTTTTTTCTCCTTCTCTCTAAGGGACAACCCGGAACGAGAGGCTTCCCAGGCTTTCCAGTAAGTCTTCACGATGACCAGTCACCAACCATTACTTACAGCAATGTCTGTTTATTCATGGTTACTGGCTCAAAGCTATAGTAGTAATATACTAATATATAAATATTGAGTGATGATAATTCTATTAAATGTTTTAGTGCAAGTTATAAGTTATAACTTTGCATGATGCCCTAATATTTCTCTCTCTCTCCTTTCTTTCATCCTAGGGTCCAATTGGTTTGGATGGCAAACCTGTGAGTCCCCCCCCCCCCCCCCCCCCAAGCTCATGTCAAATAGTGTAATAAGTGAATAACTGAGTGCCCATTCAGCAGCCAGGTCCCAGCTCCCTGTCGAGATAATGAGGAACAATTAGGCTAAGAATGATTGTGGTTATTATTGTAATATAATCTCTATTAGCCTCATTATTATTAAATTGAGGTTAAACATGATATGGCTATTTCTAAGAGTCTTTATAACAAAACAGGTGAACCAGTCAGTTTATTTAGATTGAGATTAACTAATTCATTTTTTAACCTGTTTACACAGGGTCAGAACGGGCCGAAGGGGGACATGGTGAGCGATTCTCCAATTTCTCAGAAGCCCAATTGAACTATAATATTATTACTGAGCAGTGAAGCCTTGGATGTACGATTACACTGAACCTTGTTTTGCTGTTCTGCTCAGTTTATTTGCCTGATTGCACTTTTGCTTTCGCTTAAAGTCATAAAGACAAGAATTTGTGTTCAGGTGAATATCAATTCCTAAATTATTTTCAAGACTGACTGCATTGCCGGTGTCTTTCAGGGTCAACGTGGTCCTAAAGGACAGCCAGTAAGTTTTTGAAAATGTTATCTGGCTTTTTCTGTCCATATTAATTCAAAAGATAAGCGTTTCACCACATGCTTTTGTTTTATAGGGGGAACTTGGACCCAAAGGAGAGAAGGTGAGACGGTTTTCGGTAGTTTCACAATTTGACTGTTGAGTAACTTACTCCCTCACATGGTTCGCCAGCCTTGTTCAGATCATTAGCTGTATAAACTTTCTGATATTAACGGGTGCTGTCCAAGCCCTGGATGAATGTTTGCGATGACATCACATTGACTGTTTTCAACACGTTTCGTAGCTGATCATCACCAGTCACATCTTCAGTCCACAACTATGACCACTGAGTATAAACGTTCTCCCTCTGTTCTCTCCAGGGCGTATGTGGAGACTACACACACCGGGTAAGGACACATTGTCGTGCAATCATCATCAATCATCGAGACAACGATTGCATTACTTGCTGTTTTTTTATGCCACCAGCTGAATCTGTTCTATTGTCAACTCTACAGCCTTTAGCGTTGTCTCTACAGAGGAGACAGAAAAGAAAAGTCGGAACAGGAGAAACCACTGACACATGTGATGTGTAGCACATGCAGAGACTGTGCAGCTCTTTGGCCCATGAACGCTGGGGTTTGGCTTCTTGAGAATAAAAAACAGGGCAATTACAGGCAGCACACAGTCAGACATGATAAGAGCCCGTGTGTGTGTGGTGGTGCCAAGAACCAGTCTCCTGCGTACAGGGGGATTTTTTTTTTAGATAGCTTAGTCCATTTCCAGCGTAATTCAACCTTTCAGTTATTAAACCACTACCGTTATTACGGCCCCTCAAAATAACCGCGTAGTGCCTGTCGAGATGTTTTTTTATGAGCTGTTATCAGTAATGCATCATTTTGTGATATAGATCTCTCAACTACAAATGCTTCAGGCCAGGCACATGTCAGAATGGGAAGTCCAGAGGAAGAAGGACCCTGAGAGGTTTTCGGGTTTGATCTTTTAAGCCTGGAAAGAAGCCAAGCTTCCTGACAAAGCCGTATGCCTCTGGATTTTGTTTTTCATACACTTCTTTTCTCAGCGGCCTGCAGCGGTTTTGTGGGAGGTCCTGGCCCTGTGTGTGTACTCACACTCCAGGCCTCAATCATGTAGCGGAACCCGTGGGGGTTTGGGGGATGGTTAGTCTTGGTGAAGGTAAAAGGTTCAGTGTTTGGAGATGAAGCCAGCAAGAAAGAAAGTCACATTTTCTCTGTTTATGTCATTCCCCCCCCCCACAGGAATGATAGTATATATTGTATAAAGTATTTTTCAGATACTTTTCTGTCCCTCAGACGGTGAGATGAGAGGTTGAATATCAATACATTCATCCATCAGTGAGCACAGTGCTGCGGTCAACTTGTGCTTAGCGTAGCGTATAGCATGGAGGCTGCTTTCCTTGCTTCCAGTTTTCATGCTAAGCTAGGCTAGCACATTTTGGACTCAAGCGCTGAGCAAAGGCATGAGTTTGATAATCGCCTTAGCGTCTCACTCTCTGAGAGGAAGTGAGCTATTCATTTCAACTGGAATCATTTTAAAGGTTCAGTGTTTAGGATTCAGCAGCATCTAGTCGTGAGGTCACAGAGGGCACCCAACGAATTCTCACTTCTCCAGGGAGGCCTTCAGGTGGCACACAAATGCAAAAGGCCTGAACTGGAACCAGTGATTGGTTGGTCCATGTGTGCTGCTGGAAAAATACGTCATGGCAGACTGTGTACTAGGAGCTGCTCTTTGATTTAAATTCAGTATAATTCAATATTTTCCAGTGGATCAACCTAAATCCTACACTAAACCTTTAAACTCAAAAGAAGGCTGGACTCGTTTTTGTGTGTGGCTGGACGACCGTTTACCAGCTCTGACTGAAATGACCACTTCCTTGGTGTGTAGGACCTCTTTGTGCAGGATCTTCCATTGAAAACCCTGGCTGCCTTGCGCTCCAGTCAGTCTCTGATGTTAAAGGTTTGTGGGTGCCTCCACACCCTGAGAGATAACCCTGAGCTCAGGTGTCACCAAGTCGTGCCGCAAAGAGAGCCAGTGCCCCCGAGCCAAGGCTCTCCTCATCCCTCTGCTCTCCACCTGCAGGAAAGCACTGAACACAGAACAAGTTTGTTGGACACAGTCACTGGAATTTAGGTTTAATTAAAATTACAGAAATTGTTGTTGAAATTCAACTTAAGACATTAACAGAAATTATTTAAAATATATATATATTTTTACATTTCATTGAATATAATTTAAAAAGCACAAATGGAAAATGGGATTTATTATTGGATTTTTTTTATATATATATAGTCAATCCTGTGCCCAGGTTGGTGGTGGATAGCTTGAAATGGGACAAGGCAGCGAACTTGCCTACTTTTACTTCTTTCCATACCCATACTTATAATTACTCATAACATGCTGTACATATTTCCATATAAATAATGCTGTATTTTAGAGGTGATTGACCGAACAACAACTCAAAAAGTTGTCACATCTTTGTTGATACCAAGTCAAGTAAAGGTAAAGTAGTAACAGCACAGTACCTTTACTGCATTATAAAATTGTGGAACTATGTACGCTATGTGAAAAGTAGGCAGGTTGCATGCAGCTGGTTCTACTTGGTGTCAGTGGGTACATGTGGCTGTCGGCGGGGCCTCGCCTGTTCGACCCTCTCCTAAACCTGTATCTGATTATCTGATGCTGGTCATCTCAACAGAAGCGGCGTATTGTACAGCCCTGTGTTGGACAGTTGGCCACAGTAAGTCTGGATGTGAAATGTTGACTGTACTGCTGTACTCTCTTTGTGGCAAGACAGGCGCCCACCTCTGCTCCGCTGCAATCTAGGGGCCTGGTTTCTGTTCATGGGGATGTTGATGCTCAAAAATCCCAGATGAGGGACGTTTGATTTGCAAACAACAGAATTTGATTGCATTCACATTTTTCAGCCCAACACATGAAGCTTCCCCTTCGCCACTCCAGGCCCATAGTTTGCCGTGCCGGTGCCCTTCTTCAACTTTATTTCCTTTTTCTCTCCTTTGCCTTCCCATTTTCTTGCTTTTCACTCCCATGTTCTATTTCTCTTTTTCCTCCACAATCCCTTCCATCATTCTCGTGGTTCTACCCTGTTTCCTTTCTCTGGCCTCCTGGTGACCTTTGCCTCGTGACCTTTTTGCACCGGTGGCCACCTGTGCTTTGTGACTCCCCCTCAGCAGATGTTGCCCATCACCGTGCGAAACATGCCCTCAATAAGCCCTCTAATCTTAAAACGCCTCAAGGTACAATTCTCTCTGCCCCTACTTGCCCTCTCCTCTCTGTCCGCGCTGTAGATGCCAACCGCCGTCATCTGTTGCAACAACTTCCCCCGACCCCTTCCACCATCACGCTGTAATTAACCAACTTTTGGCTGCTACTGCTTTTGAATGTTTACTCAACTGAAAAGGTCTTGTCTTTTAAGGATGCGTG
Organism: Pseudorhombus dupliciocellatus; assembly: GCA_016785235.1. Taxonomy (NCBI): domain Eukaryota; kingdom Metazoa; phylum Chordata; class Actinopteri; order Pleuronectiformes; family Paralichthyidae; genus Pseudorhombus; species Pseudorhombus dupliciocellatus. The sequence continues at coordinate 1,215,554 of JAFBJW010000102.1, forward strand.
GCAAGTATTCGAACAAAAACGTATATTTCATGTTTCAGGCAAAGAACCAGGCTTTTAAAGCTGATCTAAGGTATAATTGCATAAAACATGTCTTTTAATCTCAAGGACAAGAAACAAACAAAATATATTATTAAAAATGAATGCAGCAAAGGAAGATAAGGTTAGCCATACATAGGCCACGTTGCCTTCTGTAGAAGAGTCAGTTTGAGATTAGAAGAACTCATTCTTAGAGAAGGAAAAGGCCCAGGAGCAAGTGACATCTTCTGATACAGGGATTGTCTGTTGAAATGTGAGTTTCAACATGGGAGCCATTGAATGATGTCAAACTTGACGATGGCGTCCAGGAGAAAAGCATTACTCAGAAAACTGCAAGGTTCACATTTCTCCCAGAACAGAAAAAGAAGTCTGGTGGATGTTGGCAGAACGTCTTTGAACCACAGTGCATTTGTCTGAATCAGATGAGGTCCAGCATCTGACTGAGTAGTGCTGACTGTGAAACATGGAGGGGAAGGGGTGGGGGGGGGTGCTGTTGTTGGGCAGCATGAGTCAAAAAAGACGCACAGGATATGGCCTTTATAGAAGGGGTACGTTTGTTTTGTCAATTACTGAATTAAAAGATGGATCCCAGACTCGAGGACTTTGGCAGGAGAGGGAATTTCCAACATGACAATGATCCAAAACAAACCTAGAAAACCCTTGTTTTGAATACTTTCAAACGTAGAGCCAAGAAAAATGGCAGAACATTGTCCAACCACTGGTGTCATCCATTCTCAGGAGGATCTGTCACCACTGATAATGCTAATAATTCAAAATGTAATCTCAGCAGTATGGACCTTTCATCATCATTCAATTTAGATGTTGTACCTTGGCTACAAACCAGTAAGACCGTATTAAGTAAATAGGATTTGTAATTTATTAACGTTACAATGATATTTACCAGGGGTGTACGCAACTTTTGACCTCTAATAAAAACCAAAATGTCCAGAGACATAAATCATATCTGGACATTCTGCACCGCAGTGTAGGGGAGGAGAGACACAATATGGAGCCGATGTAGATGGATATGTTGCACATTATATGAGAATAGAAGCTTGGCAGCGTGTTCTCTCCCTGAGCGGCGGTACGTGTGTGTTCTCCTTCAGTTACAGACTGATTGCCGAGTGACTGAAGTAAGCCTCGCACTTGGTGTTCCTGTCTAAGCTGGACCACATGTGAAAATAAATCACATGGCACCGCACGTTCAGCCGTGTGCCAAACTCTGCCCTCTGAGATAAAGGATACTCGTATAGAAAATAAAAATATGAGGCCAGTTGCAATCAGGAAAATTTGATTTTATATGTTAGGAAAGAAGCGTGAAACACAAAAGATGTGTCGGGATGAGCAGCAGCCGGACCGATGGGCTTGAGCTGCTGAGGCGTGTTTATTCTTTTCACATCCTGTGTTCATTTAAAATGTCCTATATTTGATTTTGTTTAGTCTCTGCTTTTGGGCCGAGAAAATCCCCCATCCCCTCGCTGTCAGTGGAGACTCCTCAGAATAACCACACAACTGAGCTGCCTACTGCCAACAAACCACAGCAAATATCAACGTCTCCTTCAAACAAATACACTTTCTCTTGTCATTTAACTCAGTTTTACACACACTAACCAAAAGTTCCAGTTCCAGAAAAAGAAATAACAACAACAAGTTGATGTCACTTACTTCCTGTGTGATGCCATGAATCACATCTAAACTGAAGGTCCACTTGTTTTTCTCTGGAGCTTTTCATCTCTAGTGGTCTTCACCAAATAGAACCTGCTCAGGTGTCATCATGGGACCTAAAGTCTCACTTCAGTTACCTCATTTCCGTACATGTAGTCAATTCATTCCCAGTCTGGGACCAGCCTTGGTCTCAGAATTGAAGTCACCCGTTACTGGTGTCCTTTCATATCCAGACACCTGGACAAGTGACATTTGATGAAGTCCATGAAACTAGAGATTACAAACTCATCGTTCATAGAGAAGTCAGGTGGCTAGACCAAGAGAGAACGTCCGTGCTCAGATGTTAAAGCACTTGCCTCGCTCCCCATCTAACTTCCTCTTTGCAACCCTGGCTGCATTTGTTTGGCGTGTCGCGTGATGTTGTTGTGTTGGCATGGCCGGTGTGGAAAGGCTCTGTCCGACATGGCAGGTTGTAACTCAAGGTCTCTCAGCAGGGCGAGCCTGGAGCGCAGGGACCCCCGGGACCTCCAGGACCCCCTGGGTCTCCAGGACTGCTTGGACCTACCGGCACACCGGTGAGTCCCAGTACTTATGCACCTGCTACTTTGCTGCTTGTTGACCTGTTTTGCAGAAAACATGTAAAGAATTGTTGCTTCTGTCATGAAGGGTAAACCCGGTGAGCCTGGGAAACCAGGAAAAGATCCAAGGGTGAGTCTGGTTCAGCAAACAGTATTATTCCAGAACATTCTCATTAGGGAAAGTTTGATTGGATGACATTAATCTTATATCGATGTTCTTTCTGCAGCTCTTACCAGGACTGAAGGTAAACAGATCAAATCCAAACTGTGAAAAAAAACTGCAGTACTCTGCACTGTACCTTGTCAAGATGACTCCAGGCTACTTTACCTATCACACACACACACACACACACTCTGTGATCTCTGTTTTCTTTGGATATGATGAACATAAACATCCAGTTTAGATCACAGAGTTTCGATCTGAACCTCAGTAGTTCTCACCGTTATACGGCATGAACAGTAAAAGCAGAACGACTTTGCAAACCACAAATCAAGCTTAGCCAGACTTCCTGTATCTATCGGGCCCCCCATCATTTACCTGCCCCATTGTCACACTGGCTGGATATGTACTTATGTTTGCGTATGTGTTTTATCCATCCAGGGTGAGCCGGGAGTCCCGGGGCAAAAGGTAAACTGCCTCATGCACGTCCCTTTGGAAACAATAAGAAAACGCTTGGACTTTGATGGACTGAGTAGAAAATATTTGTTCCAGTCCACGTTGTAATGATGGACCTTCACTTATCATGTCCTTTCATGGTCCTGATGAAATGGTTCTGGGGTTCTGGTCCGTGCCCCATCCTTCCACCCAGTTTAAGAAAATTGGTTAATTGCTTTTGGTTGTGTCCTCCCACTATAAGTATGTCCACTTCTTGTAAATAAGTATTTCTCCAATTTTGTGTCCTGCAGGGTGATCGAGGCGATGTGGGCCCAGCGGGTCCTGAAGGCCATAAGGTGATTCACCTGGAACCCGTTTTATATCTTATATGTTTTACTGTGGTGTTCAGCTACAGCTTCATCTTGTAGGTTTTCTGTTTGTGTTTAATCTTGGAAACAAACTGGTTATTGTGCTACTACATGGTGCAAAAAGCTCTGGGGGCTGTTTACAGCTGATGGAGTGGAAATAGAGACCCTGACCTCACAAAACGACGCAGGCGGCCTCTGCGGCTGCAGTTATGGGTTTGACATTTAATCATTGGAAAGCGTTTGGTGGATTATTGCACATTATTCTCAGGCATCGACCCCGTTGTGAGCACACACACACTTTAACAAAACAAAAGCATGCACATGCTCTGTGTGATGACAGCCGATATAACCTTGGCTTTGAAGCTGTGTGTTGGGGTCACAGTGAGCTCTGCCCGCTGGTCTCTCCACGTGCTTGTCCTTCTCCACCTTTCCATGGCTTAGCAGAGTTCCTCTCACACACACACACACACACACACACACACACACACCCACACACACACACACACACACAGGCACAGAGCAACTGTTCAGCTCTAATCCAAGCCATTATACAGCATCACTAGAGACAAGAATGCATGGGGGGGCATGTGAAGGCTGCCAAAATTAGGTAGAGGAGAAATACACTTTAAAAAGTGAATGCAAAAAATGAGGCGGCTGTGTCTGTGGCAGGCCAGGCCTGAGGCATCATGGGTAGGAAGTCACTTTGGAGGAATGGACCAAGCTCTAACTTCAGTTGAGTAGGAGTGAAATCGTAGAAGAAAGGAAGCGGCGCAAACGCTGTGAGGAGTGTTTAGGGCAAAAATCATAGTCTGACATATCATCACCTCGTGAAGTTGCTATGGACGACAAAATAGAGACACGGAACAGACGCGGAGCCTCGCGAGCATCCGTTTGGAGTCGTGTTTCTGGCCAAGTGAAATATTGGCCTTCCTGTCCGCTTGCTGTTAGTTGCTGGTTCTTCAGCTGCTGGATGCAGCCGCTGCGTGCACCAGCTCAGCGTGCGCTGCTCAGACCGAAATATTAACACAGTGACTGTGTAGAGAGATCTCATGATCCAATTATCTGGTGATTTTACCGAGCTCTTCATCTTCGTCTGTTACTGGGTTGGGAGGGGGTGTAGGGGGTGGGGGGTGGAGCCAATCCCAGCTGTCACCGGGCGCCTTCAAATTGAATATTTGACAAAATGCATCATTAGCTATGTATAGAACACGCTCACCGCCTCTTCCCAGTGACGTGCAGCTACAGCACGGCACTTTGAGAAAGTAATTTAGCCTGACACAGAAATATAAACTCAGACTGAGCGAACTGTAAAGGTCACGGTGGATTTATACTGCAGCTTTCTGTTATTATTATTGCCCTGTGACCTTCAGACCGTCTGTTGTTTGGGATCAGATTGTCTGTGGTGCCTGCCACGGGCTTCATGAGGTCGTGATGTTGCTGAACCGAAGGTCACCTCGAGGACAGAGACGAGGGCGTCGCAGCCACCGTGGTTGAACTAGAGCTTCTTCAGAACAGATTAGATCAGTTGGATGAAATGCAAACTGCTCCTCAGCTTTCACATCAGACACTGGGACTCAGGCCAGAGAGAACTGCTGCTTTCCCAATTCACTTAGAGGTTGATTTACGCCGCTCGTCATTTTTTCATTTTCTTTCAATTCGTATAAGTCAGGGCTTCTTCTACAACACTCTTGTTTACTAGAATATAAAGCGACATAAAGTGCCCATTATTAAACTGTAAAGCAGGGATTTATGTCCCATGTTACGGAGTCGTTATTCAGCTTGTAAGAAAATAATTGTCAATAGCAGCGTGGCGTAATGATCACAGACAGGTCTGCTCAACCCATCTCAACTGTTTGTGTTGACATCACATCAGCCTGATATCGCTGACATCTGTTAGCAATAGTCTGGGAGGGACAGACTGAAAATAAAATGTTCAATTTCCGCAGCCTCTCATCTGAGAGAGATGCTGTTCCTGTAAATCAAATGAAAAAAAAAAAAAACATTGTTTTCAGTCCGTCTCTCTTGTGTGGACGTGATTTCTGTATTTACTCAGTTTGTTATGCTGAGTCACCGCAGACTTAGAAATTGCAGCACGTACGGAAAACATTTACTGAACTAACTAAATTAATTACTAAATTATTAAATTAATTACTGCTTAAACAGCACAGATGTATTTATATTTTTGCAGAGAAAAGTACTGCAATCAATCATGTCATTTTAGATATTTTTTTTTGTATTTTAGTTATTTATCCTGACATAATGTCAACAGACCCAAATATTACTGCACACACCTTTAGAGGAGCGTGTACCCCATCTAGTGGGGTACACGCTGGGACTGGCGGAAGTATTGATTTTTTTAACCCCAGTCTTTGTTGTGTTTTACAGGGAGCTAAAGGTGACCAGGGAATTGCGGTAAGATTTTTGATTATGTTCTTTTGTGTCACAACATGTAAGGAACAGCTGAAGCTTTGCGTGTTTGGTTCAGTCATAGTCAGTGACTTTAGAAGCTCTGATGAGTCATGAGGCATAAGCTTGTGCTTGGGGGAACCTTGAGGAACCATCTCTCTCCGTTAAGGTTTTTCCAAGGCAACCATTAGTTGCTTTGATCCAGGGAGCAACACGTCACCTCTAGAGATTTAAATCTCCTCCTGTCAGCTCCGTGTCAACAGGGAACACTCCTTTCCGCCCCGAAACTTTGCTCATCTCTGATTTTGTCCCGGTTGAAAGCGCTCGTCTGCTTTTACTGCCCCGCTGCTTCTCTGAGCAGCTTTTCTCGTGCGCTCTGTAGGGAGATGAAGGAAAGAGAGGTTTCCCAGGAGAGAGGGGCGAGAAGGTAGAGTGACAGGCAAGCATGGCGTGTGTGTGTGTGTGTGTGTGTGTGTGTGTGTTTATTTATGCATGTTGAGATCACAGATGTTGTTGCTGGAGTCCAGATGAGTGGTTTTAATTTATTTGGTCGTGAAAAGCTTTTGGTTGAAGAACCAATGTCTGTTTTTGAAAACAAACAGCCTGGAAACCTCTTTTTATTATTTTTCCATCGTGATGCTTTCGTGCTTTCTTCTTAGCAGCTAACAGTTCTAATTTGTAATTTCATTCTCCGGTGCGCTCCAGCACCTCAGCATCCCAGGTGACCTCCACTTGTTAGCATGGCAGCATGGTAGCATGGCAGTAGCAGGCTCAGCCAGGATGTGTTTTCTCCATTAAGCCACACAGATGGGGGGGGGGGGTCACACAAGTCAAACGTGGGAAAAAAAACACTTCAAGGAAAGTGCATACTTGTTGGTATCCACAGGAAATAGCGATGGGGAACGAGCCCTTATTGTAGTAATAAAGACAAAGTGATTTTGCAGGCTGCTCCCTCATTGTTTGGGTACGGTTTCTTGAGGCGTTTGCGGCTTCCATCGACCCAGGGGAAATGTGTTCTATATATAATCTCAGAGAGCTGGCTGCTGGTTCCTCGTGAGAGAAGTAGAGTGGGCCAAGCACCATGAACATCTGCATGGCGCAGACCATGGATTATGAGTTTTCTGGCCTCAAGAATTGGAGAATTGGCGACAGGCCGGCTTCAACCACAGCTCCCACCTCAGAGACGTGACTGTGTCAGAATTCTCCTCCTTGAGACTGATCGGAGGTTTGTTGCGTCTTGTCTGATCTTATTCACTTGTCATGTGTCTTTGTAAAGCTCTTCTTGTTGTGGTTTTCTATGAGCAAATTGAAAGGGACAGAATTAAAGTTGCTCTTGAGTTCATCTGCGTACAGACAAAAAGTTGATAGATCAAGAAGAAACGTTCTTAAATTCAGCCCAGAGAAGGAAGCGAGGCCAAGCAGAACAAACCGATCCACCTGTCGTGAACTGGGCTCTTTGGGAACCCAAGCAAGCAGCAAACACAAGATAAGACAGAGGCTACAGGCCTATACAAGCAAGAGTGGGTCAAATGGCAACAAAAACAAGCCAGCGCTGATCTTTCCTAGAACCGTGACGGGAGCCGCTGATCAGTGGATCAGTCGTGCAGGTGGATGTGGAAGTGAAGGGAATCCAGCTGCTGGACTTGGCACAGCCGTGATCCTGTGGCATCAGAGCCGGATGATAACGTTTCCTTTGGGCTTGACAGGGACTGATCGCTGCGTACGTTTCCCTGGAGGCACAAATACAGTTGTGACATGGTCTCAGTGAAGAGATTAGCATAGTGATAAATCACGAGAAGGCATGTCGGGATCATGTTGCCATGTGGACCTGTGCCTGCTGTGTGTCTCTGAGAGAGAGAGAGGTTAAAATGGAAACATGGCAGATATTTGAGGCTACCGGGGCGATCTGATCGGAGCCGTCATAGATCAAAGGGAGATGCTGTTTCCTGTTTGGCAGCTGGTTGTTGGGAAGCGTCTCTAATGATCCCTCCTCTGTGCTTAGAGTCGTCATCACTCATGAGCGAAGCAGGGATAATCAAACCCCAGCTATGCTTTCATCTGACCACCGTCTCATGAACTACCGGACACACACAGTCCTTCCCAGCTCCACATTTCCACCGACGCCATCACACACCTCTGGACTGCTCCCTCACTGGGCAGTGTGTCGTTTCACCTCAGTTACAATCAATAAAACATGAAATCTGTTTGGGAAGGTGTGCAGTGATTTCTCTAAAGGAATCTGTCTGTGTTGCTCTATGAGTCTGATACTGCTAGATGTTCTCCTTAGGCCACATTATATTATTATATTATTATTATAATGTTATTTATATACTGATGTTATTCAGATTTATATCTCATTTAAGCATGAGATATATGTACAGTGTTTTTATCCCATTTAAAAACTATATTTATTATTATGAATTCACATAAAGCCTGTTTGAAATGATTGATTTACTACAAGCCATCTCAGTGGTCATTTTAGGTCACATTCTGCTCTGACTGAGACGGGACAACTTGAAGGGTCTTTGGTGTTGCTCTGCCCTCTGGTGGCCAAAAGAGGCACAGCACATACTCTTGACTTGATTCCCCTGGAAAAACTATATATTAAAAAATAAAGTAGAATAAAAAACAAACAACAAAACGAATTAAATAATCATACATCAATTAAGATTTCTTTTTAAATCTTTGTGTTTTATTGTAGGAGCTTGTTGAAATCATTCTTGTAACAGTTCCTGTGACTACGCAGAGATTTCCTTTCACGTTCACACTGACAGCAAATATGGAGCAAACATATTAAAACCTCAGACAAGCAGGAATGTGTCGCTCCACCAGGCAGCTACAGCATGTGTGTGTGTGTGTGCGCGGTCACAGCTGCGACTGCACATCAATTTGAAATCATCTTCTCATTAATGTGAAAAGAGGAGCAAGAACACAGATGATCTTCATGAGTGTGTTTTCCTTTCTATTTTTAACAAGCCATTTCAGAGGGTTCGTGGTGCGGCGGCGGGCGCAGGGCGGAACATAATCAGTCGCAGTTTTTCACTTCGGACGGTTACAAGGATGTGGATTCTAGGACACTAAAGCCCCGCCCCCCTGCAGGCCTCTGTCAAAGAAACCAGGAAATCTCACCCAGGCTCAGACACCTTTTCTAGTTGCCTCTTGAAACATGAACCCGTCAGAGACGGATGTTTCTAATGCCATTTTAGGTGTTTTTGCAGGAATTTGATTTGTGGATTGTGGAGTCTCCTCGTCTTAGTCCCGCCTTTAGTTGAAGTGTTGTGACTCAGGTGCAGGACCTGTGGTCGGCGTGTTTATTTGCATGACGTTCTTTCTTGTGCATGCACTACTGAGTAATGCTTCATTTTTCCTGTCCTACCATTTTTGACATTTATGGCATCGTTTCCAACTCCATTGTAGGGAGAACCAGGTTTCCCAGGCCCTCCTGGGTTCAAGGTAACGTTGCACCTGAGCAGTGTGTGTGTGTGTGTGTGTGTGTGTGGCATTATTATCGGCTCAGTCAGATCGGGCGATGATGAATGTCTTTCTTCCACTGCAAAGGGTCAGGCTGGCATCTCTGGTACCCCTGGCATCCCTGGCAAGAGGGGCTACAGGGTAGGCGTGGAACGGAATGATCATCCCATGTCTGTGCCTCGTCAGTCGTCCCACTAATTTGATATTTATCACAGTGTTGTTTTGTGCTCAGTGTTGACCGTGCTGTTAGCTCTGATTGGGTCTGTGTTTCGTCAGCACACGGTTACAATCAGACGTCGTTAGTGCTCATCATGTGATGTTATTCATCTTTCATTTGTCACCCTCACATGCACTAATTCATTCTGGATCAAGGAAGATCCCCATTTGCTGCAGCGTCTCATCAAATCAAACAGCAGTGACGACTACGTGTTGCTTCAGTGCACTTAACGCTTTGTGTATTACTAGTGATTGTATGTGCGGTTTAAAACGGCTTTTTTTTTTCTCTTTTCTGTTCTAGTTCAGTCTAGTATCCCAACCCAACATCATGGATCAGTCAGTCCATTTCATAAACATCTGGTGTTTCTCTCTGACAGGGTGACAAGGGAGAGCCAAGCATGGCCGCCCAAGGCATCAAAGGAGAACCAGGCTTTCCGGGGCTGCCGGGCCCGATGGGAACCAAGGTAAGTCATTGGAATGGTGGACAGATACTTGCACATACACCAGTGCCGGCATCATAGATCACTGCGTGACGTTCTTCTTACAGGGTGAGAAGGGTGACACAGGAGTCGAGGTGAGACGATCATAACAACACTATTTTCCAAACTTAGGAGTTGAGAATATTTGTGAAGAATCTAAGTCTCATACCTACATTTAACCTCTAGGGTAAAGCAGGTCCTGAGGGCCCAGCTGGACCGAGAGTAAGTTCACACAATAATGTTGACATGCAGCAAATATTGACGATATTCACTGATTTCTTTTGCCTGTTTTTCACCTCATAGGGTCCTCCAGGTCCAACCGGAGAGCCAGGGAAGGCTGAAATTCAGAATAATGAAAACGTATGTCACTCATCCCCAGCTGTTTGTTGTTGTCTGTCTCAGAGGTTATAAAGCAAAATATTTTTTTTCTATTCCCCACAGGATATCCGCAACATACCTTTGATGGTAAGTAGTGTCTCGTGTTTATTAAAACATCCGCAAACATAGTACATCAGATCTTTTTAATGACACCATCTCTGCTGTTAATAGGGTCCCCCTGGATTACCGGGACCTCCAGGGCCCCCTGGCATCGCAGGTGTCAAGGTAGAGTCGGTTAATTAAACAGTCGGCTTCCCCTGGTGCGCACCAGTATACGTGGTTGTGCAGTGTGTCCAGTTTCTAATCGAGCCTTGGTGTGTCCTCAGGGTGAAGTCGGTCTTCCGGGTCCTCCAGGACTCGATGGCGAGAAGGTTTGTTATTAATTAGCTTCTTAATTCTTTAGCCGAATTCTGGATGAATGTATATTGTGAATGTGATGATGTTAATTTTGTGTGACCTTGTATTGTCAGGGACCCAGAGGGAAGCCTGGAGAGCCTGGTCCTTCAGGCCCAGCTGGTCCGCTCGGTCCCAGAGGCGAGGACGGTGTCATGGGCTTCCCGGGACCCAAGGGAGACGTGGGTCCATCTGGATCACCTGTGAGTCACTGTTGACCACACGCCACACCACATGACTGCCTGCGCTTCACTGGTCAAAGGCAGAGTCCCACATCTGTCATCAGTGAGAGGGAGGGCCTCGCTTTTTCCATCTGTCCTCTTATTATCTAATTACAGAGCATCTGGCTTGCAGAGTTTAATTTGAATTCAGTGTGGCATGGATCCCGAATGTGCCCCCATATCAAGGGCAGTGCTTTAAGTAGTGTGGTGCTGCTCTGAGAGGCCACATGTACATCAGAGCGTGAGCCAAGGGACACACTAAGAATAATCTCCCTGTTTTTACTACGGCAGCGTTTAGTCTCAACTCAATGTCATTGTCATTTGATTGAACATTGAATCGAAGGCCACTTTTAAACCAGGATCACATGTTTTTTTTTTTTTATTTAAATTGAATTCCTGAAATAATGAGCTTTTAGTCTCTTCAGTGGCCAGTGAATATGCTCCCATCATGCACTTGGGTTGAGCAGTCCCTTGCAGCATCTTGACTTGGCTTCTCTCTTGAAATACACCAGGAATTTCTAGTTGCTGCTGGGTCAAATCTTAAAAAGAATCCACCAAATACAAACTGCATAAATCAAATGCATGACATAGGATGGGTCAGTAGGACTTCAACACAATAAAAAAAGGATGAAAGATTGGACATTAATAAAACGTTCTAATTTCTCTCATCAGTCCCTGAATTGAATGCTAAGCCATCATCGTGATTCCTATCTCCCCTTCCTTGTTCTGTAGGGTTTAGATGGCCCTACTGGTGAAAAGGGGGCTACAGGGGCCCCTGGCCCTATTGGATTACCTGGCGCAATGGTATGCAATGGTGCCCCTTCGGGTTGCATCTTTCAGGATGCAGTGTCAGGCCTGACCGTGGAATACTTCATGTATTCATCCCAAGTGCTGACAAATTGTTGTGTTTCTTCACCTTTCATTTTTTCATGAGGTTGTTTCGTTGATTGACTATTTGGTCTTTGTGTCCCTCTGTGTCTTTGCCTCCTTCTGTGACAGGGTCCTAAAGGGGAACCCGGAGAGCTAGCGAGGTCGGAGATGGTAAGTGTTGGTCGGTGGCGGCCGCAGCTCTGTGTGTTGGAGCAGTCTTTCTTCAAACTCAAATCTGTTTGCTTGCATCTTTAGATATATGGTCCTCCAGGGCCCCCGGGGCCTCCAGGACCAGTCGGCCCAGCAGTGAGTGAAACACGTCGTAACCCCAGAGATTAAAATCTGACACATTAAACATTGTGTAGACTGTGTCTCTCATCCCACTGTTTTCGCTCCATCTAGGGATCCCAAGGACTGTCAGGGCCTAAGGTGAGACATTCCTTTCATCGTATTTTGTATTGAAGTTCTGCGTGTGGTGCCGTGTACCTCACAGCAGCTCTAGATATTCAAGTGTGACACTGATACCCTCAGGGAGAGCCAGGCATCGGCCTCAGAGGCGAGAAGGGAGCAACAGGTCAGAAGGGCGACAAGGGCGACAGAGGCCATCTTGGACTCCCTGTAAGTTTAAGTTTTCATTTATTATTAGCTTTACTGTTGTCTTCTATAAGAAGTGTATTGATACTTTTATAACATCATTATTTAAATGATGGGGTTTTAAACATGGCTGCTAACTCCTCAAAATGGTGCTCACTTGGGTTTCTCATCTTTATTGTTGGTTCACGCTCACGTTAAAAAAAAAAGCCTCTTCTCTGCTTAAACGCAGTCACTCTCCTCTTTTATGTGACGTAGTAGTTGGTTCTGTGTTGTCACCGTGACACGGACACAGTGCATGACATGTTGCATTTATTGGAAGTACTTTTCTTATATTGCAAGAACTTGTTCCCTCCCGCCCCCCTCCCGCTCCCCCGGGAGGGAACATCTCAAATCTATGTGGAATCTATGTGGAAACTTTTACTATGATTCACAACGCAGTCGCAGACGTGATGTCCCCGCCAGCGGCGTCCAGCCGAAGAAGTCACTCACTGTTCCTGTCGTTCACTTGACCCCCACCACTTCCATCACCCTTCATTTGTCATCATCTGAATGTGTTTTTAAGAGTCACTTGAGTCACAGCTTCACTCACCCACCTCCCCAATCCCCCCCCATTCCCCACCCCCCACCCCCCCCACCATCTCTGCTCTAACTGTGTACAACGCTATACAGGGGGCTCATGGGTTAGACGGCAGACCGGGTCCAGTGGTGAGTGGCGCAAGTCCTGTCCCCTCACCCTTCTCTTCCTCCTCCTCCTCCTCCGACCCCTCCCTCCCTCCACCTTGCTACCGCTTGCTTGATGTCTGCCTGTCATGTCCGCTTGCTTTCCTGCTTCCCATGCTTGTCCTGTCTCTTCTTTTTTCCTTCCTATAGCATCTCTGTCAGGACAGAACTGTTCAGGGTTGGGCTCTGAGAACATAGCTTCTCATGTACACACCCTTGTGTTGCCACGGGCTATGTGAGATTATCATTTGTTCTTTAGTTGTAAACAAATTGACGAGCGTTGGCCTGAAAGACCACATTCATAAGGAGTAATAGCCTTAAATGGTCAAATACAAAAAAGAAAGAACTAAACTCTTTTGTAGCTGCTGAATAAATTCATAAAAATATCTAAATTGGTTCCAGTTATCTCAACTTAGTTAGCACTATTCCAGATACTTAAGCACATTTCTGATCTCTGTTATTTGTTTTATAAAATACAAAATGAATACACAGTCAAGGAGAACAAATTAGATTCAATTTTTACCTGAATTTAATCAAATAAACAAGTTGTTGTTGCGTGAAAATGGAATGTTGATAGTGGCCTAAACAACACGTCTCTGGGTTTTTTGTGTCCCAGTAAAGTGGACTGATATCTAGCTCATGTCTCACCAGGACTGTGTCCTGTATGTCCTCAGTCCTCAACCCTGCCTTCACAGTTCCCCCGGTCCTGAACCTGTATCAGTAAAGCCGCCGGTGCTCCAGAAAGTAGCATGCAGGGATGCCCGTGCTGCATGTTGACACGTAGAGAACGTTTGGACGGCTGTACTTGCTGGACATGCCTGAGATGCAAGGCCTTCCGCTCCGATCCCGACTGCTCCTCAAACAGAGACATGCAGCCGTTGACGTCGTATTCATTTTCCCTCCCTTTTTAACAGTATGGCCAGTAGTTCAACAAGCTCGGTGGCTCGCTACGTGTGTCAGGGCCTTTTCTCTGAAACATTGGTCTGTTCCATTCCTGACCACCGGACAGCTTGTTGATTTACTGGCTGAACCACGGTGAATGGTCTGGCCCTGTTCAGGTTCTATCTGCTGGCACGTATTTATCTTCCTCTTTTGTTTCTGAAGGGTCTAATAGGACCAGCAGGTGTGTCAGGGCCAGCAGGACCAAAAGGAGAGAGAGTGAGTCTAGGACCATAGTCTGTAATAGTCATACAGTTCCAGAACAATAGATTTAATCGACTCTACATCATCTAAACTTGCTGTTTTTCACTACAGGGTGAAAAGGGAGATGCAGGATTACCAGGACCAACTGGGCCTCAAGGCATCCCTGTAAGCCTCTTATTCAACTATGCATATACCACACACCTTTCCTTATTTATTTAAAGATAAACTGTTGGGTGTCGATGTTATTGTGCACCACGGACAGACAAAACTACTGTGATGGAAACTGAATCATTTAATCCTCCATCCAGACGGCCGAGCAGGGAACAGCAGTTGAAACTAACACACACTGCATCTCATTACACTGGGACCAGGGTTCTCACTGCAGGAACTCAGTCAGTCTGAACATAGCCCAGGAGAGCAGCCACTAATGTCGTTTGTTGTTTCGTTTTGCAGGGTTTAGTAGGACCACTCGGACTCAAAGGGAACCGGGTAAGTTACTGACTCTAATCTTAAACACTGATACAGCGATAAAGAGTTATATAGTTGTATTTCAGCCTCGGCCGTTATTCTATCAAATGCCTTTTTGGGCCGTAATAAGTCACCCAAGCAGACGATGACTTCAATGATGCACTCACACACGAGCACATGAATTAAAGAGCTGGATGTCAACAACTGGGACCATCTCTTTGATATCGCCCATGAAAAGAGAACCAGATGAGTCGGCTCTTGAATGAATTATTACGTCTTTTCCTTACCTTGATCAAAAGACCTCAAGAGGATTTTTTTCTTTATTAATGATAATTAATAATGGCAACCTCAAGTTCTGTCATTTAGTTTTCCACAATTAAAAAAAAGAGAAAATTGGATTTTTATTGAGAAAAGGTGGATATCAGTCTCATGTTTATGAATTAAAACTTTATGATAAATATTTTGATGGAGAATAATTGCAGGGGTGGAAGGGATGGATCATTTTTTTTTGTTTAGACGGAGGCAAAAATATTGTTTGCAGATTTGCAGCCTTAAAGCAATAACTAGATCCTGAGTTCAGCTCTGCATCTATCGAATAAACATGAACTTGATGTCCACCTTCTTCGTCTTGGAAGTGATGCAAACCTGATTCAATGCATTTGCTTTTCAAATAAAGCCCTGTGTATTGTTCTGTGTAAATACTGTTTTTCCTTTCCAGGCTGCAGCCTATCAGAGAATGTGTCTGTAACTTCCACGTACCCTTCCTCTAAATGAATGTTTCCGTTTCCTTCCTATTAACCTGTGACTCTTAATATTTCCACTCCCATATTCCCATTTCATAAGCCCTCTCAGCACATTCAACTGGCCTCTCACCAAAAGCTGCTATGTTTTCAAAGCGCAGAAGACCACACCGCTTGAGACTGTCCAGTTGAAGGTGCTGGAGGCAAAGCTATGGGATAGTGTTACTGTTTTTTACTCTTTGTCCTGTCTTCCTTTGTTTCCACAGGTCTTCCTATCCCCTTTTCCTTCCCTCCACCTTGCTCTGTGGCCCGTGGCTCTGTTTATTGCCGGGCGGCCCTCTCTCCCTCTCACAATCCTTGGCCTTGGTTAATCTTTACTCCTCCTGCTTCCACTTAACAGTCCCCTTTTCCTTGCAACCTCTCATGTCACCCCTCCAACCCCTGACCCTGTGATCCACATTGGAAACTGACAGGCAGTGCTCTCCCATCTCTGTCACAATACACACTAGAATGAGATTACAGCACACGGAAGAATTTACAAGATTTTTGAGCAAATCATGTCAAAGAGAGTTTTGGGGAAATTCTAGAGAACCCTGTGACTTCTAACCATTCTGTGCTGATAACATCGTGAGTAGCACAACAGCTTTGAAAAGAAGTAAGAATGAACTAATTTCTTTTTTAATGCATGATCTGAAAATGGAAGCTTCTGCTGCTTGTGACGACGCCTCAAAGGGATGGGTGACCAATGAGCTGACACAGGGCTTGACACCACATATGGACATATGTTGGGTTTTCTGTTATATTATATTATTATATATCTCAAAATATATGTGTGTGATCAGGGCCTAAATCATATAAAGTTGTGCAGTCGTGGGAGAACACTGCCGTCAGGCAGCAGATAATCTGGACCCTTACAGCCTTTGACCTTGGTGCAGGTGTTCCGTTAATCTCATGACTAAACTGTAACAAACTTGTCCAGTATATTGGTACGTCCAGCTTTGACAGCACAGCTTCGACAACAGCGCTGCAGATCCACCCCAGAGATTCCTTTCTTCCCAACCAACACAAGCACTGATGAATTCTGTTGGCTTCTTAAGTCCAAACTGAATTTTGACTTAGTGAACTGAATTCATTGGCTAGTTGTCAATGTGCTTCCATTGGTCTCTACACCGATCATCATTTAAAACTGAAACCAGACAGCTTTTGCCCCCAGAATTCCTACCTACCCCCAACAACAACCTTGGTGACATCAAGAAACCATTCAATCTCACAGCTCCCTCGGTGCTTTTTTCATGAATGCAGTCGAGCTTCCCAACATCTATAAACAGACAACAGGTGTAAAACTAAACACAAAAAGGTTCGGGAGCCTTTGTTCGTCTTTAAAAAGAATCCTGCTCACCAACTACACTGGCTTCTAAAAGCACCCTTCCCTAACTGCCTCTACTGATCTTCCCTTCACTACATTTAATGAAATACCCCGATTTCCTTCAAATTATTGAACTAATGAAAGCTTATTTTTCATACTGTCTAAATTCAATTCATGTGAAAGCAAAAAATAAATAGCGATTTGCTTAATGTGTGGCTGAGAATCAGGAGGACTAAAGTCTGTCTTTTTGAATACACTGTTTGCAGGGAGAGAGGGGCAAGAAAGGCAACAGGGGGGCCAAAGGGGATAAGGGAGACCAAGGAGCACCTGGATTAGATGCCCCCTGTCCGTTGGTATGTCCGTGGCTTCATGTGCAGCCCAGAGGCAAAGGGAAGGAGACCTACAACTTCAGTTTCCCTGAAGGCTTGTATTCGGCCATCTCCTTCCGTTTGGCTCTGGTCTCTAGACGTTCTAATCGCTCCCAGGAAGAGTTTGGTCCAGGGCAATGAAAAACCTTTATTTGAAATAGAGATTTTATTATCCATTTGAATTTCACGGGTCCACTGATCACAGCTCTACCTGGGTAGCTTCTTCTTTTTTTGCAGAGATGAGACAGACAGGAATCAGGCGGCCTCTGCTGATGAGCTTTCTCTCAAATTCCATCCTCACCTTAAGAACACGTGACCAGTGTGAAACAGTCAAATGGGAATGAGCTCATCTCAGGGAGCCCAGGTCCTGTCTGGCTCAGGCTGCCTGCACGTTTAGGAACCCGGTCTCCAGGCGCCCAGAGGACAGAAGTGGAGGGGCAGGTTAAACGCTCCTGCTGCGCTCGAGCCGCGTCCTTGATTTTTAAACGGTTGATTTCACAAACAGGGTTTCCGAGGCTTTAAAGGGGAGAAAGGTGAACCAGGTTTGCCAGGCCTGGACGGGCTGGATGCCCCTTGCCCTGTGGTATGGTGCTCTTTCTTTCCCTTCACTTTTCCCAGCATGCCTAGCTTTCTCTAACCACACTCCTGCGTGTTGGCGCTCAGATATTGCTAACTCACAACGCTAACTCACAGAGAACATGTTTTAACTTCTTATAGTCCCCTGACCCAGTAACAAGCCAGAACTTTCCCAACTGACCTCCCATAGGACTAACAAGAGCCCACATACAAGAAAACACACTCATTTAACCTTTGAACCCTTCCATCACCCCCACTTTTGACTAATATCACAGTTACCTCACCAGAAATAACGATTCTATTCTAACTGGAGTCTACAGCTTTGAGATATAACCCCTTGGTCCCTAAACCATTTCTCGCATGGAGCACCAGTCCATACCATCGCCGAGGCAACCACTGACGATGCAGTGGGACCGACACGGATCTATTTGGTCCAAGCAGCATCATTTAGGACTTGTTTTGCTAATTATGTTGTGGTGGCAAACATAATCACTGCTAGGACTCTGAGGTAGAGGCATTTGTGAATGAATGAATGAATGAAACGCTGCATTGGCATGGTGAGGGTATACAGGGCATTGATATGATAGCATATAGACTCCTGCCTGGGGTTTGGGTGAGGGTGTTGGACATTGGATCCAAATATGTTTTGGCTTTACTCAAAGGTCACACTTAAACAGAACAGAAAATGTACCGTGGCCACGGGGAGATTGAATGAGATGAGATGTGAGTACGGCAGATTGGACAGGTGGGTGCTTATATGTGGTATTAGAAGGTACAGTACTCTGGCCATGGTTCTAAAGGCTGGTCATGGATCAACACTCCAGTCTTTATCATATGTGTGTATCAGTACAGGTAAGATTCTGTCCTTCTTCATCATCCTCATCAAATTATGACTTTAAGTGTGGAACCCCAGGAAGTGGAAGGTGTCAGCTAGCTCTCAAACTACCTCCTGCTGAGTCATTATCTCTCTCACCAAAGTCCATGACACTGTCCAAGGAGACTTTTTACAGAGGGTACTAATTGTCTTAGTTGTATTATTTCTATACAGAGGGCTTTGGGATAAAGGCTTCTTTAATCTTGAAACATGTTAATGTAAGACTTGTATTAGAGTATTGCAGTATCTCTGCAGTCTCTCAGTATTTTTCATTCAACATGCTGTTTTGGTCCTTCCAGGGGGACGATGGCTTACCTGTACCAGGATGCTGGAATAAAGTAAGTTTGGGAGTTGGATGCTCGTCACTGATGCAGCTCACACACTGCGTGCACACAAACACACACAAGCTTGTTTGAACTAATATTTGACGTCTAATCGCCTTGTGCTCTTTTTCTTGCAGTGACAGTAACTTTGGAATGGCTGATGTGATTGTACATAGGATATTTATTTTTTTACTTTATCTCTATTCTGTTATACGTGGAAAAAAATGTTTTTGAAAAAAAATCCTAAAAATATATTGCCAAGTTTTTGTACAGATTGTGTAATACGTATGGTTATGTTTGTGTATTCAATTTTTATACCTATGCATTCTTTTAATATTGGATAAGTAGAAGTTATAATGTTGCAACATATGCATGATATTTGTGCATAATGTGAAGTGATAATGCTTATTAACTTATTGCATTATGTTGTTTTGCTCTATTGTAATAGACCACGCTGCACTGAGTTGTGGGGCTGGAAAGATTCTGTGTTAGCATTTTGAACGTCTTCGTTGAACTCTCCTCTTTGTGATGAAGTCTTAAAAACAAACACGGACAAGCATTTTCACTAATTTAATGTTTAGTCGTTAATAACAGAGTGACAGAAAGCTCTTTATAGTCTGCACTTTGAATCTTTGGTCATGTGCTCATAATAAACCGATGAACATGCAGACGTGTCGGATTTAAGGCTGTCACCAGGCGACAGGAACATCAGTCCCTTCACTTTGCTCGGTTCATTTTTATAAATGATAGTTGAATAGATTCATCCTGTAACAAATGATTACGTCATAAATTTGCATCATCTGAAAGGTGCAGATGTTTCTTGTTCTGCATCAATGTTGGTTAAAAAAAGTAAATGATAAATGAAGCAAAACATAATGAATAAATAGAGACGTAAACTCGCCCTGATTTGCACTAAAGGCAGAAGTGTTACATGGCCATCAAATCTGCCAGTATGGCGTTATTGAAGGAGGACCTGTATCTGTATGACTGGACTGAGTCTTTCAACGGGCCTTACATCCATCCCAGATCCCCACACTCACCATCAAGTGACAGCCTTAAACTCTGAGTCCAGGGTCTGCTGGCTCATTATCGACAAGTATTGCAGACAGTCAAAGTTTGCTGTTGATATGATGTGTCACGGAGGAGGGTGTCAACCAAGACCTCTTAACCGTTTGAAGCTTTAAAGTCTTAGTTGTACAGCAGGAAAGTGACGCCTCTTTATCTAAGCTTCTTGTACACATACTCCCTCTAGTTTCAGTTCACTGAACATCTTTTTTTTTGTTTGCCAAATATTTCAGGCCATTTCCTGCTTTACAATGGTCAGGCTCAGTGTTGTAACTGTTTGTTGTGTTTGCTCATCTGCCTTCTAATCTGAGGCACAGTGAGGACATTGCTGCTCACCCGTAAGGCAAACATTGTCTCCTCGATTTATGAAGAAAGCTGGAACCTGCCTGGACAATGGACGTTTTTTTAAAAAATCAAGAACTATAGAACATTTTAATCCACATGCGTTGTTTATGGTGTAACTGTACTCATTAAGCTAACCTCATTAACTCAACCAAGTGACTCGGTGTTGAAGAAGGAATGGATGGACTGACCGGAGGGAAGCTTGATCCATAACGTGCTGCTGCTCTTTGACAAACCTTTCATTTGTGTTCCGCTTTGCCTGGATTTGATTGTCTACATTTGCTGACAGTAATAAATCCATCATGTGCTGCAGGTGCTGCACAGTACCTCACGCTAACTCCTGCCTTAGTCCACATTTGCTCTGAAATGTTCCAAATGTTTATGTGTTTAAAGTGACAATTAAATATTAATTTCTGATGCTTCGGGTTTTGTTCTCAAAAACAATATGTTTTAAATTTCCACAAGATTGACAACATTAAGTACAGTGTCTAACCCTAATTATCAATATAAATAACATTTTGGAAATAAATAACTTCATGTTATACAGCTGCTCTAGTTTTATACAATGGTTTGGACTTAAACCTGTGTTTTCTGGAACTAAACTTAGTCTCTTTAATCTCTGTACAAAGGATGAAAAGGATAATGTATTTAAACTACATTTGATTTGCAATCTAACATACAAACATAACCTCCAAATATTGCTCATTGACAAATAATACATAGTAAATCAATATTTTAAATATTCAGTAAATAATTTTAACGCTAATTTAAACCTGATTATTTGTCCTAACCCTGTGTGATCTAAAACTGAATGTGTGTGTGCCCACGGCATGGTCTGAATAACCCGTCATTGTTTGAGCTTTTCAAATGAGTTTTAAGACAATGCACCTTATGTTAAGAAACACACAACAATAACGTCTTTTTAGGAATCTTGACAACAACACAATGGCAGTGCTTCCAGGTGTTATTGAGGGAATCCAGTGGTACGGTTGAGGCCGTGTTGCTAGGAGGGATTTCAGATTAAAACAACAGTGTAATTAACCTGTATATGTCCACATGTATTTAAAGGGTCAACATCCTTTCCAACTGGCTAAGAAGTAGGGCTCCCCAAGACTGTCCCTAAGAAGACAGAGAAGAAACTTGAAGACATTCTGAGATATCTTTGAGTTTTGAACCCTAATCTGGAGTTGGCATTTTCAACGTTTTTCCGGGAGGCTGGACCCAGGGCCAGTAATGTTGGAGGCTCCAGTGGCAGCGATGAGCTTTTGAACTTCAGTGAGACTGAATCGTACGCAGCAGTGAGTGACTGAAGGCTCTCAGGACAGGACGAGCATCACAAGCCACGGAGAGACGCTGTGTGGCCGATGACTGCACACACACACACACACACACACACATCTATACATCTCTAGGGAAGGTCATGGACACTTTAGCACATGCCGTTTGTTGTGTTTCCCATTGTGACATCAATACTGCGACTGTGATAAAGAATTCAGAGCAGCTCACAGAGCAGGTCGATGCCATGTGTTTCCATGAAAAGCCAAAAACACGGGGGGGAAAAACTAAGGGAGACCCTCTTGATGATTCCGTCTTGACACTGCCTTTTTTTGAACATCCCTTTACCTGCAGCTATTACATTTTATTTGAAGGATTGTGCAGTACAGGAGAGACCAGCTGTGACATCGTGTCTGGTCATGTATAAGATATAGTTCTATATATTTTACTCTACTATTGAGGCGTTAAAAGACGCCACAATACAATGTTTGTGATTGTAAGTATTGTACAATATAAGACAAAGGATTGTATGTATAATAGTACTCAGTCTTTGTAAATAGATTGCATTGATGAAACATGGATTTCACAAACAGAGGAAATACAAAGGTCAGTATTCATGTGCCGATGACATCACACTTATAACCTTCTGCATTTATGGATTTTGAAAAAAACAAACAAACATGTTTTGGCCGCGTGTTAACCAACACTTTGTAAGTCGGATATTTTGACGTTAGCATGCTGCACATCCAGGCTCTGTAACATGCCATGAGATGTACGGCATGTACACACACCTGATAGTTTTTACCTTTTGACTCAAAACCCTCATCAGATGATGGCAAATGATTTAGTGCTTTGTCATCAACAAGATGAATTCATCTTTAGGTAAAACAAAAAAGGAACTTGTTCCAACATGTTGAGCATAATAATCACAACATCCTGTTTCAAATCAAATGTCCAGAAGCATTCCTTATGTCATATTGACAGCTGCCTTTTAAACAGACCGGGGTCAAAATGGTGTTTCATTTTTATTTATTTGTTGTTTCTTTTTTCTTCTGTTGTTTCTCTTGAGTCATTTGAAAATGAAAGGAATTGTTTTAAGGGGAGTTTCATTGTTTTCAAAAGGTGCAAGTGTTGATATAAAACATTATTTTGTGGGTGACATTTTCCTGTAGGAATTATTTTTAATTTAAATCAAGAGTTATATACCTGGATGGAATCTTCATAAAAAGTAAATTCGGGTATAAGATTGGAGTGAGTACCGATTTAATATTGAAACAAAATATATTTTATATTGGAGAGCTCAGAGTGCTGTAATTAAAAAAATAAGAGCAAAAAAACGAAAACATTACATTTAGTCCTGATATATTTATGCATCGTGTACATAATAGTTTGCATCCACTAGATCACATTGTCCATCTTGTATTTTTATATAAAATGAATCGAGTGACCTGAGCTCTCTTGGACATAGACAAATATCACATTGGATTTTTCAGTTGTTTGATAGTTTGAGTTTTACCATTTAAAAAGAAATTCCTCATCAGGCGATGTAACACACAGCAACTCATTTATAAGACAGACACACTCACAGTTTGTCCTCTTCAGAACTGGTTGTTGTAAAACAAAATAATGCAGCTGGCATATTTAGCCTTTTACACCTGAAGGTTGTTATTTAGTTTCTATGACAAATTTCACATTTCTGTTTTGCACAAATATGAAACATTTCTTTCGATGTGTGAAGAAGTTGTGGATTTGCCATATTTACTTTCTTTTCAAGCCATTGAACAGCAACAACGTACTCTTTATACACAGAATATATGGTTTATGTAATACATAGATACAAATGTTTGTTTTTGATCCATCCGCCAAAAGTTGTTTCTGGAGAGGAGAGTTCAGTTATTATACACATACTGTCTGGTTCTGTATTTGTGCAACGTGCATGTGACTCATTCACTCGCTCAGCCCTAATATAAATCAGCAATTTATTTCACAGAATTGTTTCACATCAAGTTCCGTGGTTCAGTAAACCACTAACCTTTAAGTTTAATATAACTCATACCGATTAAAAATAAAGATGGCTGACATGTCCCGTCACTAAAAACATATGATTTAAATGTCATGACGCTGTTGACAGAAACAGGAGCCAGTGTCTGTGCAGTAATCAGTACCACACAGTATCTGAGTCCCATGAGTATTCACACATTTTACATTTCATCTAATTTCATAACATCAGTTGTTCATGTCAAATTAATTTTTTACACGGTACAAAACCATATTCGGGTTAGGGTTTCTAACACGTAGTGGGTGGAGTTTATGATTCGTACTGTCGCAGGCCACTGGGTGGTAATAATGTGTGGGACCTGTCATGTCATCCATCGATCAGGCGAAACTGACAGAATGAAAGTACTCTGGTACAGGACACCGTTCAAGTGAAGTGAGTCTCCACTTTGGACTCATCAGGATCATTTGCACAATTCACTAATATTTGTTTTGGCTATTTACATTTTTAACAAAACAACGAGATAATGTGTACACTGTTAAATATCTTGGAGACATGTATGTATAATACTTTTTGATGTGAAACTCTAGAACAGTATTTAAGGATGGTAAGTGGGCATTACACAGAATATGCATGTTATTGTTTAGCTGGTATGAAGCACAATTATTTACATGTGTTTTCATCCGTCTTTCTTTATACCGGAATGTTAGCTCAACTCGACGTTTGATGATTTTTTTTCTCAGTTGTCAAAAGAAATCTGAGAGCCGAGTGACTTTGTGCCGAGTTCTGCGCTAGCACCACCTTGAATTGAAACGTTTTCCATGACTGAGTAGGACTTCCATCCACAGGTGAGGAACTCGCTGCACCTGTTGTTTAAGTGTGGTGTCACAGTTGGATACGGTGATGACATTGTTTTGACATGTTTTTGCTTTCCAAAAGAATTTATCTTTATTTTTTATAATCCAAACAATGGCAGCTGTTGTTACTGTTTGCCGAACAGATTCACTGCGAAGTGCAATGAAAGTATTTCAGCAATTTGTCACTGACTCAGAATAAAGAAACCAAAGTGCAATGCAAATGTTTTTTTGTTTTTTTTTACTTGGTTGTTTGAGGATACAAGAATTAAAGTGCACAGAGGCCAAGAGAGAGGTGAACTGAACACAGAGGCAATACACTCTTCCAGTTTGTGACATCCAGCTGGAATGTTCCAGACAGACTAACAAGTCTTTTTTTCTGGCTCACATACCGTGGCCTAGAGCGCCCTCTAGGGTCTATGATTGAATACAATGACAAAGTCTTGTGTGATTTACCAACACAAAGCAAAAATGTCTTGCTTGATGGCAACTCAGTGCACTTTATTGTAGAATTGTCTATTTTATTTTATGTATATATGACAATAACAATAGTCAGAGCCACCCAGTAATACTAAAAAAAAACACAGAGAAAAGATTGTTGAAAGGAAATTAAAGGAAAATATTTGTCTTATGTGCACCCCACACTGTGTAAATCCAACCACGGCATAACCCTGAAACCCCTCTAAGCCACGAGGGGTTGCCAGAGACTTCCTCTTCCTCAGCAGATCCACTTGGAAACGCTTAAAGAGCCCTCACAGCACAGATGAGTGTCATTGTGTTTGTGCATGGCAACCAACAAAGATGCAGCTGCTTGAGAGGCGGCATGAGCCGGGACCGTACACGCTGCAGAGAACCAGGATCATCATGTTGGATCATGTGTCTCCCGGACAATCTGTGAGTAAATCATTGTTTTTTCCTCTTTATTAACAATCTACACAGATTTTGAGAGATTGCGAAATCTGGACAAATCAACAAATTGGATTTTGAAACATGTGTGACTTGATTTCTATCCATGTGCACACAACATGAGAATGTAGTCGCTACGAGAGATCACACAACGCTTCAGTCAACCTGAAACTATTTTTGCAAGTTTGGAATTTCTCAGCCAGAGTTGAGTAATGCTTGTGATTTCATTCAGCAGCGTCATTAAAGAAGAAGCCAGCGCGCCCTGTCTGGTTGCAGAGCTTCTCCTCGCCGTGAGTCTGACTCCTGGGCTATTCCCATGGTGGCCGGTCAGCGTGTGGCCATGGGCAATGGTTCTATAAAAGCCCCGAGGGCTGAAGAGAACAGCTGCCTGGCCTCGGTCCACGCAGACGGCCCCGGTAGGGACAAAGACACCTTCAGGTTAGAATCGATCCCTTTGTTCAGATTGAAGAAAAAACTGTGAAATGTTTGTATGGATTATTACACTGTATGTGTGGTACATTATTCACGTAATTTGTGTGTATATTTGATTGCGAATATCGTGTGCGTTGGCGTTAGCATTGTTGTGTACATAAGGAGTGTATTCATGTTGGGAGTGCAAAAGTATTTTAGGACTCAAACACCCACAGCTCCACTGGCATAGTTGCAATGAGTGGATCATGAGTGGATCTTCATTTTTGGGTGACCCAACTGAAACGTAACTGCAGGTTGCAGATCGCCCAGCTGGAAGCGGAGCTGGCTCGTCGGGACCAAGCGTTTAGGGCTCAGGAGCTTCAGTTACAGCATCTCCAGAAGGAACTGGAGGCCAAGGTGTCTCAGATTGATAAGCTCCAGGACGCTATCGGCTACAACAACATCCTGGGCTGCTCTTCCCCAGTTCAGTGCCACCACAGCCACCGCTGCTTCAGCGCCATCAACCAGGGTCCCAGCCGCTTCCATCGGGTGGCTGTGGAGGTCCACCGCAGGCTGAAGGCCAAAGAGGGCGTCTCCGCTGAGCCCACGTCGGAGAAGTTCTGCGGAGGCCTGAGAGCGGAGCACAGCTTTATTGTGAGGGCTGTGCACAAAAACTCAAAGTAAGTCGGGAACACTGCAAACTAAAGACTTGCAAACTAAACTTCACTTCATATTCAGAGGTTTTTCTGCACATAAATACATATTCAGGCTGTTTTGTGCAGATTAAGCAGGTGATTAAACCTGATGGAGTCAATACCATGAACTGGGATGGATGTTCCTACTACTCCTCCTCCACCTGAGGAGAAAACAAAAACCAAAGTTAAACAAAACCATCGTTTGGAAAGCTGCCGTGTTGTTTACATCAAGTCCGACCGGCCGTGATTATTATTGTGAGAGCTCTGCTAAGCTGCGGTAATTCAAAAGCTGTATTAGCATTGCAGGATAATAGACGTGGATCAAACAAAAGAGCACAGGATGTAAATGTGGGGTCTGAGTCATTATGGGCCCCCCCCCCCCCATGCTCCTTTTCTGTGAATACACTCGCACATCAACTCTGTGATGTGGTAAACAGGGATTCACACACACACACACACTGGCTCAGTAAATTCAGCCCCCAATTAAAGCAACGGTGTGGTACTGAGCTCTTCCTGGGACTGACTGCCTGCAGCCTCAGTCGCGACCTTTGCTGACATGAAAGATTCAACTCAAGAACAAAAGCATCAATCACTAACAGCGTCTCAGGTTTCTTCTTCTTGGAAATCTGCCTTCAGACTTCAGACTGGCCTACTGGCCTAATAAACAAGTATTTGTGGAACTACCTGGTCACTCCAAACTGTTTGTTTCTGCTCCCTCTGTCCTCCTCAGCACCAAAAAGCTGATCAACAATGCCATCGTAAACAACGACTTCCTGAAGAACCTGGACCCTCAGCACATGAGGGAGATGGTGGAATGCATGTACGAGAAGGTTTACAGCGAGGGGCAGCTGGTCATCCAGGAGGGCGAGCCTGGGAACTACCTCTACGTGCTGGCAGGTCGGCCACACAGACTCAACATCGGCTTTATCTACGTTTCTCTGGTGGAAAGTCTCTTACGTTAAAGTTCACTTCCGCCTGCAGACGGCCTGCTGGAGGTGATCCAGAGCGGGAAGCCGCTGGGTGAGATGCGCCCTGGAACCGCGTTTGGAGAACTCGCCATCTTGTACAACTGTAAGAGGACAGCCACCGTTAGAGGTGAGAGACAGCAGCATAAACAAGAGCAAGCTGCGTGCATTCAAACAATTAATGATGAGACTACTCCTCCATCATGGGTCCAATCTCAATTAGCCGTGTCCCGGTCCCACATCTGGGCACTGGACCGTCAGACCTTCCAGACCATCATGATGCAGACTACGCAGGCCCGACACGAGGAGTACTTCAGCTTCCTGCGCAGGTACAAATACACAAAGACACTTGGTCTCGCCTAAACCGCAACCATTCTTCCTCCTTTGTATCATCCTCTCTTACACGTCTGGGAGCTGTGTGTCCGTGGACCATGACAACGCTAAACAACTATCAGTCTATTATCAGTCATTGCTGATGTGTTTCCCTCTCAGTGTGACTCTGCTCCGTGACCTGCCGGAGGAGAAACTCGCCAAGATTGTTGATTGTCTTGAAGTAGTGAGTGTCTCCCGCTTCATGTCTTTATAACCGTTATATTTTCACGTTGGACCCAAGTGGATAAAAAGAGTGACTCAGGTTTTTTTCCCTGCAGGACTATTTTGAAAAAGGGGAGTATATTATCCGAGAGGGCGAAGAGGGGAACACGTTCTTCATCATCGCGAAAGGAGAGGTGAGACGTCTCTTCAAACCCGAATATTTTCTCATGTTTTTGTTGCTGTGGGGCCTATTATCATAAAAGTCATCAATCTAGAACTGAAAACCAGTCGTCGTAGTAATTCCTCTTCTCTCTGAAGGTCATAGTCACTCAAAGCACAGAGGGCTTTGCTGAACCACAGGAAATCAAGACACTGGGAGTCGGAGACTACTTTGGAGAGAAAGCCCTCATCAGGTACAAGCAGCAGATAGAACATAATAATGAGACACGGAATCTTGCTGGTTCTAAACGTCATGAATTTGGGATAGTTCACTGAGCCCTTCCTGCGTGTTTGCAGTGAGGACGTTCGCTCAGCCAACATCGTTTGCAGCGAGAGCGACACGCATTGCCTGGTGGTGGACAGAGAGTGAGTAGCTGAACCCATCGTCTGACACAAAAACATGGTCATAAATCCTCCTCACCGTCCTTGGCCTCTCAACCTCATCACCAGCAATTTCAACCAAATGGTGGGAACGTACGACGAGCTGCAGCTGTACCTGAAGGAATACGTGGAAGAGCTTTCCAGGAGTGACGAGAGGAGAAACGCCCTGTGAGTGCACACTGAAACTCAACACACCGACCATGACATGTTGGATTCTTGTTCCTCTGCACGGTCAGATGTTCTAAACCCATTTGTCCTGCTCTGTCAAGGAGTGAATGTTTAGTCGTGAACCTCCTGGTCTGCTCCTCTCAGGCCCTGCTCCCCTCTGGTCGACTCTGCAGAGGCTCAGGAATGGAGGAGGCTGACAGGCAGGATCGCTCTCCTGCCTCCGCACCAGCCTTTCCTGGAGCTCGAGGTCATAGCGACACTGGGCATGGGAGGATTCGGACGAGTGGAGCTGGTGAGCTGCTCACCCTCCTTCTGTCTGTCATCTCTCTGGCTGACGGAATGGAACGTTTCAGTGAGGAACACCGAGGAATGTGGCGCTCTTCTCACTGAGCTGCTTGTTTCCAGGTGAAGCTGAAGGACGAGGACGCCACCTTTGCTCTGAAGTGCATCAAGAAGATGCACATCGTGGACACCAGGCAGCAGGAGCACATCTACTCTGAGAAAAACATCCTGCAGGAAATCAAGTCAGACTTTGTCATACGGTGTGTACCTGTGGAGGCCCACATTTAGAAACGTGTTAAACTCGTGCACCAAGCTCGGGCTGAGCCAGTGGGAGCCGACGGATCCGTCTCCCAGAAGCCTCTTGTGCTCCTTAAAGAGGGGACGAGGTGAGAGCCGCAGGTTTCTCAGCAGCGTTGCTAAGGAACCTGCAGTGGAGAATGCTGCGGCCCCGGCTCCCAGCCCTGCTCTGAGATTTATCTGACCTCCGCCTTCACAACACAAAGGCTCTGTGAAAGCAGTGTGTTGACCTTCATCGAGTAAGAAAAGTTCAGCCGCCATGTGCTGGACGGGCTTTTCAGACGCACTTCCTTAATCACATGAAGGAGACAGGAAATGTGTGTGGACAGATCTGAGACCTGAGGATGGAGCTGGAGCTAACGTGGCCTCACTGAGCCGCCTGTGCTTGTCCTCAGGTTGTTCCGAACGTTCCGGGATGACAAGTTTGTCTACCTGCTGCTGGAGGCGTGTCTTGGTGGAGAACTGTGGACTGTGCTGCGGGACATGTGAGTGTCTGTGAAAACACCTAACATTTATTTAAAACCCTGATTCATTTGTTGACCTTTCATGACCTCCCAGGAACTACTTCGATGAGCCCAAAGCCCGGTTCTGTACTGGTTGCGTCTTGGAGGCGTTTGACTACCTCCACTCTCTGGGCATCGTCTACAGAGACCTGAAACCTGAAAACCTGCTGCTGGACAACGAGGGTTACGTCAAAATGGTGAGTCTCTTGTCCCCGTCTGTGCTGGGGCGATTTCTAGATCCGTCCTCTTCATTCCAATCCCTCTGTATCTTCTCAGGCAGACTTTGGCTTTGCTAAAAAGATCGGCCTCGGTAAGAAGGCCTGGACCTTCTGCGGGACCCCAGAGTACGTGGCCCCTGAGGTCATCATGAACAAAGGCCATGACTTCGGTGCCGACTGCTGGTCCCTGGGAATCCTCATTTTTGAACTTCTCACCGGAAAGTAAGACAACGATATTCAGTCTCTCTCCTTTCAGATGTACAGCATGATTCATGAAAGATGCAATACACCTCCGTGTTTCACTCCTTCCAAAACAAACGCACATGCTGACCAGACCCAGGTTTTTAAGACAGGACGCAGTGGAAGCCCCAGTAATCTGGTTGCACACTCTAGGATGCCACGACCATGTGGTTGCTGTGGGTAGAGGTCTGTAGTGTCAGGGATAGAAAGCATCTGACTGAGAGGAGGGCTTTGTCTGCTTGGAATTAAAGTCCCTCCTGTCAGTCATCGCTTCGTCTCCTTGAGATACTGTTTGTCATAACACCCCCCCCCCCCCATCGCTTCGTCTCCTTGAGATACTGTTTGTCATAACCCCCCCCCCCCCCAAGCCCTCTCTGCTCATTGTTGAATTATCTCTGATGTTTTTAGTCAGATGTAAAAACCCGTTTGTCTTCCAGCCCCCCATTCGCAGGCTCCGACCCCATAAAGATCTACACCATGGTCCTCCATGGCATCGAGAAGGTGGACTTCCCCAAGAGAATAGGCAAGCGCCCGGACGACCTCATCAGGAGACTCTGCAGGTCGGGGGCTCACAGACTGAGTATTGTCATCATGATTGAATAACGTGGCTCAGTGAGAAAAGAGTGAAGGTTAATGCCCAGCTTATTAAACCTGACGCTATAGGAGTGTGTGTGTTTTTGTCCCGTCAGGTTGAACCCAGTGGAGAGGCTGGGGAACAAAAAGAATGGCATCATCGACATAAAGAAACACAAGTGAGTGAACAGTGTGAGACACAGCGGACCCGTGGAACCAGGAGAAACAGACGTCCCAGATCCAACTCCACTTGTGTTCCTGCTCTTTCATTTGTTTGTAGGTGGTTCCGGGGCTTCAACTGGGAGGGGCTGAGGCGCCGCAAGCTGCCGTCTCCACTGAGGAGAGAGGTGAACACACACGCTGTCGTGTTTGGAGCCAAAAGTGACTGAACTGATTCAAATACTGATGAGTATCTATTGAAGGTCTGACATTATCTCAAACCAAGTTTAAAGCTATAGCCTCAGAGAACGGGATCTCACCTCAAAAGGAAGTCACGCCTCAACTGCAGCATGAATCCAGGTTTATCACATCATATTTAGCTCATTGTAAATGCCATGGTCCTCGTGCAGGTGAAGGGGCCGATGGATCACAGTCACTTCGACATGTTTCCCCCCGACACAGAGGAGGTTCCTGATGAGCTGTCCGGCTGGGACAAGGACTTCTGAGGACACTGGTCGTTTTAAACCGGAGCCACCACAGTGGATGTGGATCCTGAAGCTGCAGTGGGTTTGAAAGGTACGATTTAAAGCAGATGTTTCGATTCTATTGTGGCTTTGGAGACGGATTGACCACTTGGGTAAAAGTTGCTTTTAAGGTCAGGGTGTGTGTGTGTGAGTCTGTTTCATCAGCGTAGTTGGCAAAGTGTTTCAACACTGAACGTACAGTCACTTTACGGGAGGAGGGTGAGTCTGGATGTTCTGGGTTTATCGCGTTTCTGTGTGACTCCCCTGGACGAGGATCGTCAGGAACAGTCTGCTCATTGTCTTCCGCCCAGACAGAAAAAAAGAGTTGGAATTCTGGCCCAGATTTCTCAGAGTGTTTGTTGGGATATTTGTTCCTCCTACATGACTGGGGGAGGAATCTACTGTCGTACACAAGAGCTGCTGAAAGCTCTGTTGCACTTTCATGTCCTGTCCTATAAATTGTTCATTTCTGTATTTTATGTGTTTAGAAAAAGACACAAATGTGAGTCAAATAAAAACGAACTCCTTAAATTACTAAGTTAAAACAGAAGGCAAGGTTACACTGGACTAAAGTAACAGAAACGGTTGAGGGCAGCAGATTTACGAAGAGGAAGAAATACCGAAAACCACCACAAGGTGTCAGTGTGGTGCCAGTGCAGCTGGAGACACAGAGGATTCACAAAGAGGATTAAAACAGCTCGTCCACTAACAAAGAATTTCCCCTTTATTTATTTCTTATTTATTTATTTTTATTTTATTTTTTATCAGAGGTGAACAAGCCCCACTGCTCCTGAAGCTGTCGGGAGACTCAGTCCAGCCTCTGTGGTTGTAGTTCCTCACTGTGTCCACACGGGGCCGCTGAAGTCCAACTAATAACATAAGTTACTGTGACTTCCGTTTTTAGTGTTGTTATCACTTCATGTGCTGCCTGTTTTAGGTTCTTTTGGTTTAACTTTATTTTGAAAAATACATTTTAATATTGATGCCATACATATTAAACATATACAGTTGTCTGACGTCCTGCAGATTAACATCAGCATCATAATTTACACACCAACAGTTTAAAAAAACAAACAACTTATATCCCTTTTTACCGAATTATAGCAGAGTATACAGTAAATACTCAGTAAATATAAAATGTTGTATCCATCTGGCAATGATAATAAACCAAAGCAACATAGAAAGTTCTATTTCTGATGATGACTAATGTGTCAGAGTCACTGATCTTGTCCCAAGATCTCAGGGGAAAATGTAATATAATAAAAAAATCATGTAGTCAAGATGTAAATACATGTAATCTGATATTTTCACAGAGAACTTGTTCTCTAGTGTTGTTTTCATTTTCAAACTGTTTAATCTTTGAAAATGATTTTGGTTGATTTCCTGTTCTGAGGTCAGGAGTTCATTGCCCTCTTGATGTGACACAATAAACGTGGGCGAACAACACTCAGATTTAGTACCCCCCCAAAAAAGCATTCATGATGTTGCTCCTGGTCGTTCACATGAAAAGTGAACAGCTTGAGAGAAAACGCTCCAACTTCAAAGTCTGCTGGAATCCCCTCTGCAAATACCGGCCAGTCACTGCATCTGAGTGGCCTTTGTTGTTGGATTATCATTAATCCTGGGATGTCGGAGGCCTTAGTATTAATGAAGTTATGTGAATCATACAGTATTATTTAATGGCCCTCACTGCAGCTCCATCTACGTAAAGCAACGCTGGCAAATAGGAGGACGAGTCTTCGGGCGCGGAAGACCAGCTCTGCACGTCCAGAAACATAAAACCCTGTAGTGCAGGGCTTTGAAATGAAGAATAACAGCAGTCAGAGCTCAGGTGAAACGAAGCAGAACTCTCACAGTGCTTCGATGTTTCAAATGTTACACAAGACGAGACGGCAGCCTGGGGAGAGGCTGCGCCCTCGGCCCCACGTGCTACCATGATGCGTGTTTCGTACGGTCCATGCACACTGCACGCGTTAGCTCTGCATGCACGCCACTTACACAACGTCACATGCACAACACCAACAGTTGAAATGTAAAACGATGGACGCGTGTATGCTTCACATTAGGTGAATTATTACAGATTTTGCAGCATCTTAATTGAAACTGATGTACAATATATATATATGTGTATATATATTACAATATGATGCAGTTCATTTACAGTATGTCACAGTGTAGATGTACAATTTAAAATGCCTCCCTCTCATCCCATTCTCCTTTACAAGCAGCAAACAATCCTCAAACGTTCCTCGTACAAGCGTCATCTCTTGTGATTCCCTCCGTTTCATCCCTCCTTCCTCCTCTTGCCTCTTCCTCTTCTGCTAGTCTGACCCTCACCTCTGCGGCGCTGCATGCCCACGTGAGACCGTCCCAGTCTGATCTGAGGAGGAGACAAAGACGGACGGGGTCACGTTCACAGAAGTGCATGGACACTAAATACAGCACTGTCATGTCTGGGGCTGCATACAGGAATATATGAATATTTATACAATATTTTCCTGTTGGTTGGAAACATCGACAAAACATTTATGGAGCTTATTTATCAGGAGCTGGCCCAGGGCTACGCATAGTTCTCCCCTTGAACGGGTTTGTTCATTCCTTCATGTGCAGCACAGGAGGAGGGAGGATCAACAGTTATCTGCACTACCTGGATATTTATTGTAGCCACGGGTAGTCCATCTTGCCCTGGTGGCCCAGGACAATCATGGAGTTCCTGTTTCTGCTGGCAGGTTCCACTGGTCCCAGGTCAGGCCTGCATGGAAGAGGAGACAGTAATTAATGGGAGCATTGACGAGTATTTATGCAGGACATCCGATAGGCTCCCTTCGCCTGCATCACAGCAGCTCCGCTGTGAGAAAACACTGCTGCTGTCCCATGGTCAGGAGCCCCCCAGCAGCAGGGCGGCGTGCACGTCTCAGCAGGAGGGTGCTGTTGTTTTTAATGAATCCTGGACAGCGGCCATATCTCTCGCCAGGCCTGAGCTTAAACCCACAGGGGAACCCTCCCACTCCTCCAGGCATACCTCAGGGCTGACTCTGCAGCTCCCATTGAATTCCTCACATACAGTAAATCCATAATGGCCGCTGTCTCAGGCTAAAGCCGAGAAGAACTGCTTCTTACCTCCATCGTCCAGGAACCTGTCACACGCATGTGACCTGCCCCAAAAGTCACTACTCCCCCCCCCCCCCCCCCCCATGCTGGCTTTAATTCACAGCAGCTAAATGACTCGCATTCCTTCTCTTCTTTTTTAGGTTTTGGTCCAACACACGGGGGGAAAAGAGCCCGACTTCTTTTCGCTGATGCCAAAACAGCAAGAAAGCAGCGGGGTCAAAAAAAAACAAAGGACGCAAGAAAAGTTTGGGCCTTGAAGTTGACGTTTTTCAACATTTCATACATTTTTGAATAAAAGGACAGAGAAAGCGTGGGATTCTTTTCTACTGATACAGTCTGGAAAACTCTCACTGAGCAAAACGTTGAAATACAGTTTGACTGAGCACTAAATCCAAGTGATTCTGAATAAGCCTCGAGAGCCATATATTTTCTTTGGCTCACAGCTGTCCCAATATTATGGTATGCACTGAAAAGCACAAGTAATTGGATCCAGAATTGGAATGACTGTCTCTATCAGCGAGGTGTGTCCTTCCTCGCTGATATTATTTCACATTTTGAGCAAATAACTCAAATTCATTGGAATGAGAGAGATTTGAACGAGCTGGATGAGGCTGAGAGGCAGCATGAAATCTGTTTATGAAACAGAGGAAATAATGAAACACGCTGCCAGTAATGCAAATGTAAGAATCTATTATTTGACGGCGTTACGATCCCTTCACTGGAGTGGGAAAGTGGTGGGAAAGACTTTAGTGGTTAACCTTAATCTCACATTTTTATACAATAACAATGAAATTGGATAAAGCGGCTAAGTGTGGAACAACAGGAAAGTGGAGTGCGCTTCACCTGTAGAGCTGTGGGCAGGACATCTTCAGGGAGGGGGGGGTCAGTCCCAGCCTGCTCTGGTTCCGGAGCTTCGTCTTCCTCACCAGGTCTTTGACCCGCCCCCAGGTGTGGTTGTCGCTCAGCTGCAACCAAACACACACACACACACAGGCAGAAACCTTTAGATGCAGAACAGCAGGTTGGTCTTTTGTTGGGGGAAGAAAAGCGAAAAAAGGAAACGCAGCTGTAAAATCTTAAGGAGAAAACGACTCTGAGGCTGAGCAGCCAACAGCGCTTTGAAAACTATCGACATCTGTCAGCACTTGAAGGCC
Organism: Pseudorhombus dupliciocellatus; assembly: GCA_016785235.1. Lineage (NCBI taxonomy): Eukaryota > Metazoa > Chordata > Actinopteri > Pleuronectiformes > Paralichthyidae > Pseudorhombus > Pseudorhombus dupliciocellatus. Next base: position 1,251,274 of record JAFBJW010000102.1, read on the forward strand.
GACGTCTCACTGCGTCGGGCCCTTAACATCGGCAGGTCTATCAGATTAATAAACTGAGGCTTTTCACTTTGACAAAATCATTTCAAGTAGTTTTAACTTTGAGTACTACCCTTGGTGCTTGCCCTCACTGTGAGCCTTGTACTGATAAGAAGCTCTGTGCGTTTCCTTTAGAGACGACCGCAGCGCTGAGGATGATGGGACGTCAGACTAATATGCTGGAGGAACAGTATTAGTCTATCCTCTGGTGCCGTTGAGAGAGAAGATCCAGCAAGTGGACAAATCAAATCAGCCATAAAAGATAAACCCAGGGTCCTTGGGTTCAGACTATGTCATACACACAGGGATATTGAGGTCAGGCCTGTTTGTTCTTGTTAACAGTCGCTGATAAGTGAAGATCAGACGACTGTACAGATGACTGAAGACTATCTAAAGTTTGGAAAGAATCAAGTTGTGTTTGGAGCTGCGATCTCCTTCCTGCTACTTTGGGTCAGTGTCGGTTCCCACTGCTCCACAGCCCCACGGCCCCATCGCTTCATTCATCATGTTTCATCAGTGCCACGCACACAGTAAACAGAGGATGTGCATGTTGGGAAACGTTATCTTGCACCCGGCACAAAGAGGCACCAGGCAGGATGCAAATATCTTTGCCTTCAGACCAACTCGTGCGTCCTGCTCCCATCTAGCGCGCATGTCGTTTCACGCTCGAACTGCAACTGTCACCCAGACAGTAACATGCACCTGCCTGTGCAGGTGCACGCCACGTGGTGACACACACACAGATGGTCTCCTCCTGTACAAACCCTAATTCTTCTGACATGTGCAGCTGGCTCCCTGTGGTTGGTTTCAGGCCACGCCCACAACCCCTTCGAATCGTACGCCTGCCTCTGAAACTTGTTTCCGTGTTTAGACCATGAGTTGAGATCCCCATTCTTTGGGATAATCATCTGTGAAGTGCAGTGTTTTTCTTCAGACTGACAGTGCTCAGTCGTCTTCATGAACGGGTCCTTTGTCTTGGAAAAACCTGGATTAGCCACTGATGGAATGAATTTCCTTCACGTGCACATGACTCACCCTGCGCTGGGGGACGGAGAGCCCTTCCGTGCTGTCCCCGAGGAATCGTACCTCCCCCTCAGTGTAACTCCTTCGGTTCAGGCTTCTCCTCCAGAGCGGGACGGGTGTCAAAGCCTCGCTCCTCACGTCTGGAACACAAAGCGCACACATGGAGCTCCAACAATGTGTGCGTGGGAGAGTTTTCCAGTTGTTCTTTTGCACGTCGTACAAGTGCTTCTGAGAGACCAGTGTTTACCAGACGCAGGGAAACACTAGATGAGACATTTTGGTGTTTTTTTGGAAAATGCATTTTCGTGTTTTCAGATTCATCATGGCTGCTCACCTCTCACGCTCCCCGCTAGAATAAATATGTCATGTTGTATCCCCATTCATTTCATGACTCACAACTTTGCTTCTCTGTTCCAGCTCAACGCTCGACACGTCTCAGCCGTTATCACTGACAGAAGCTGAAGCCCTGATTTGCAAACCTGCATACCACAAAGGCAGAATAGGAACAAGACAATAAAAGCCAGTTGCAGTCACGCCGGGACAAGGCCTGTGCTCGCTGTGAACGGCCACCGTGTCTTAATTACAGTGTGGTGAAGTGTCCGTGGGCCGGAGGCCTCCTGGGGGGGGGGGGGGCGGGGGGGCGTGGGTGTGTTGACAGAGTCATGGATCGTGTTGCTCTGGGACGCAGGGGGGGGGGGGGGGGGGGGGGGGGGGGGGGGGGGGGGGGCGTAGCTGTTGTGACAGGTTGTGATTGAAATCAGCACAGGCCTGTTTTTTCTTTTTCTTTTTTTTTGTTTCTGTTCATTCCACTCCCTCTTCTTCCATGAACAAGTAACAGAAAGATAGATACAATACAAACTTGACGTGATCGTCCTAATCCAAATCCAACCCTGACCTTTAACCTCTATTTCAACGAACCAAACAGAAACATCTTCTCTGTCTCTCTCTTGGCAAGTTATCTGTCAAACCAGATGACGATAGATGATATATGGCTATAAAGCTCAGCAATTAACTAAAGACAAAGAACAAGTCTCTACTTTCAGGAACCCAATCAGGGACCCCCCCCCACCCCCCTTGTGTATAAGCCTCTCCTCCAGATCCCGTTTCCTGTCCATCAGAGGAAGAACCGAGGCATTCCAGAGGCCATGGGACATCATGTGTTCCCGTCAGGATGCCAGGAATTCCGCCTGGGTCTCGCTCGAGTCATAATTTCATCTTCCCTGTGGGACTGGCGAGCTGTCGCTCAGCACCACTTTCTCAAGCAGCTCCGAAAAACACAACCATAGTGATAACATTCTGGGGTGGGGGGGGTGCGTTCCCCAAATGACCAGCATCACCTGGAGCGCGGGTCTGATGACAAGGTAAACACTGGGGCAGAAAAACATGTGAGGTCGCTCGAGGGTCAGGGTGTGAAACTCTATCACGCCTGAGGTTTTTTTTTTAATGACATTGCTGTTGCATCCATTTCAACACGTGGTGTGCGTGTGTGTGTTTGTTGACACTTCCAACTGGAGCAGGTTATTAGCTGCTGATCCTGCTAGTAATTAAACGCTAAATGTTAATGAAGGGTTAGCTTCCCTGCCCCCCCCCCCCCCCCCCCATGAAGGGTTAGCTTCCCTGCCCCCCCCCCCCCGACCAAACAGGACTGTGCGTCCCAGAGCAACACGATCCATGACTCCCCCGTTACTGGATCTCTCCAGGCTGACATAGGCTCACACCTCACCACCTCACCACAGAGTCGCATCACGTAGAGAGCGACCCAACGTGAAGGACTGGGTCCTCTCCCTGTCCCTGAATCACTGCATGCAGTACCACAAACGACTTTGGGGAGACACAGTCATTATCTCCATTTGCACACTTAATCGCGTCAAGATGACAAAAGGAACACAATGTTCGAGCAAAGGTTGCATGCGAGTGCAATGGGGGAAGTATTTTTACAGTTTGTAGAGTGGGGCTATTCACAACCAGGTTCCTCACAGGGGGAAAGGGTTGGTTTGTGAGATCAAATCATGGCCCGTGTTACCTCTCCTGGTCGGTACGAGGGGGTGCTGGGTGGCCTCGGGGATGGTGGACAGGTCGGAGAGGGTTCCACTGGGTGACAAACACTCGCTCCTGGAGTGTCTCTTCTGGACGTGCTGGAAGCTCAGGCTGGCGGCTCCACAGCTGCAGTGCTGGGTGAAGAAGTCCTGTTCACAGACACACGTCAACATTAATGAACATTCATTCAATCAAAATCGGTGATATATTTTAATTGCATTGTGAGTGTGGGGGCCAGGGTGGGTTAGAGTATAGGACCTGTACTTTGGAATGAGTACTGTGTGTGTGTGTGTGTGTGTGTGTGTGTAAGTTCATCCTGTGACTCTTGTGCCTGTAGAAAATGAACAATACAAATGACTACGTCATCCCAGAGTCGGTCGAATTGAAGTTCACATCCTTCCCCACAAACTAGAAGGAAATTACATACATCAAGGATCACCGCTATAAAAAATAATCTAAAGAATAATAGTGGAAAAAAAGATAAATGAGCAGAGTCACGTGGAGAACATTAGAGGGGTGATGCGTTGTTTCTTTTCTCTCCTGTTGTATGAAATAATGTTTGTACAGGAGTTGCCCAAAAGAAGAAAAATATACACAGAGATTTCTTAATATCCTAATTTTCGTCAAAACATTTCTCTTTCCCTGCTCTGCTTGCTCTCACCTCTCTCACCTTTCCCCTGCTGTGGAGGCAGGGTTCTAATGGGCCTCTAGATCAACACACACACACACACACACACACACACGCTGCGTGTTCCCTTCTGACACTCGTCTTACATAACCACTGTTCATTTATATTCCAGCACAGGGGGAGATGGTGGAACGCCACAGCCATGCTTCATCATTGTTATTTATATATATATATATATATATATTTATTTTTTTGGTGTGATACCTCATTTTCTGTGTGTCTAACTAACGTCACTTCTAGTCGCTGGTATTTGCCCGGCGTCTCGCGTCCAGCTGTGACAGTGGTGCTGATGTGAATGCTGCAGCAGAGGAGCGTGTGAAAGGTCCATTCAGAGCTCAGGCGGCGCTCCAGCTCGTGCTGCTCTTCTCTTCTTTTGATGTCTTGCCGTTGTCACGGCAGGGAATCGAACAAAAAAGGCTTGGGAGCCAGTGTGGTCCATCATATCCAGGCGTACGTACATCTCCAAAGATTTGGCTTTGTTTATTTGATTTTATCGACAGCTACAAATAACATGAAGCTAGTCTGTCATGTAACGCAGTCCGTTTTATGAAGGCTGCTTGTATGAATAAAATAGTTGACAGTGAGTCCTCCCTTTCTTCTTTCTCTCTTTGGCTGCGTTTCTTTGAAAGCTTTGAAGTCCTGGACTCCTGCTGGCCTCATCCACTGCTCCAGTGTTCAGCTGTTCCGGCCTCTAAACCCAGAACTGACTGCACCAGTGTCAGTCTCAGGGTTTCTGAATTTGCTATTGTGCCAAGGCCTTTAACAATGATCCCCTTGTTTAAAGGAGCCCGGTACACGAGAGATTAAAACACACTGGGTTCTGCTGAGCAGGGAGGGCTGGCTGCTTCACGCTGATAAATAAAGACAGTGCTATTGCCTGATCATATCAAGCCTCTTTCCTGGGTATAAAGTAAGGGAAAGAGCCTTCACTCACCTCCCTGGTTTTCGCCATCTTGCTGTCTTTCTGCAGACCGCAGATCTGCCTCTGCAGCTGGAGGTTGGTCTCCTGCAGCTGGCCGATCTTCTCGAGGAGCTGGCAGATGTGCTCCAGGTAACCGAGGCCTGAACCCAGAGGGTTGGAACTCACTTCCTGTTCCTGTGCCACGAACAGAATGCATGTAAGTCAGCCATGGTGACAAATTAAATGTCATAACACAGTCAACGGATATATCATCTACTTTTGCTTTCAGCTCATATAAGGACCAAACATCCTCGAGGGCTTCAGCTGGTTTTGGTCTGAGTGAATCGTCGTGTATCGGATGCCGAGGAGGTGCAGATGTTCAAGTTTTTCAGCAAAATGAAAAAAGGAAATTTTGTGCAAATATTTATCCATTCGTCAACATTCCTAAAAGGGTCCCAACAAAAGCAGGATGTGAGCTCAGGTCAGGGTCTTTCTACCCCCTTTCCTGTTCTGCTTACACTGGAACTCCAGTCAGGCAACTGGGAGGCGTGATGGAAACACTGGCCAAACAATGGGCCAGCAGCCACAACTGGCTGGAGGACTGACATCACTCATTTCCTCCGATGCACAAACCTTCTGTAGGTCACACAGGCTCTTGACCATGAACTAGTTCCCACATGGCACCTTGGGCATTCTGGTTGCTCTTGGGGTGGACTGGGCTCCATCTCATAGCTTCAGGGTTTTGGTCTTGCTTTGGTTCAACACTTCTTCCCAAACTTGTTTCCTTCAGAACGAGGCAGTGGTTCAGTGTTTTACCTTCTCAGTAAGTCAGGAACGGATTGTTAATATACTATCTGGTCCACAGCCACGTAACAGTCTGGCCTAGGTCCATGACACCCCCCCCCACAGTGGGTAGAGTAATGGCTGAGGCTTATTTTAAAGCTATTTTGAAGAGACAGGCCAACATCTGCTTTCATTCTGTTGAGGTCCATGATGTCTGAATGACACGGCTCCTGGAACTCTGCTGGGTTTGGGAAAGGTGAACAAATCGATAAGATAAGCCTTTATTGTCATTGTCTCTTATGCAAGGCACAAAATTGAGAAATTGAAATTGAAGGTGCCGTTTGAATTAAAACAAGAAGAACAACAGTTTGACTTTAAAGCGAGAGCTTTAGCCAGAGGTTGTCAGACTTACTGCGATCCTGGAAAAGGCAGCACATGTCAAAGCTCAGATTTGACGAACCTATCATATCCACACGGAATTGTTGAAACAAAATGCATGAGTCGGGTTCAAAGGGTTAATATAATATTTGGCAGGTGGATTTCCTCATCTGTTGACTCCTCAGAACCTCTTTTCTTCATTCAGGCTACCAGACCTCCAGAGGTTTATCGGTGGCTTATTTAGATAAGGCCCTCCAGGAGATGACCCTCACTTCCTCGGGGGTAGTTGTTAATGGGGGGGGTTGGAGATTGGGGAGGGGTGGTCTATCAACAGAAGCTGCTCTGGCTGAGACTGTGACATTATCAGGGCTGGGGCTGATCTTATCCATGACCCCACAGAGACCACTGAGTGATCCACAGCCGGGAAGAGAGAGTGGGATTCAGGAATGCCCTCTTTTGTGTGCACAGACCCATTTTAAAATGCACAAACAAACACACACACACACACACACACACCCTGCTGCACTTCCTCGGGTTTCTGCTGATCCCATGAGTCAAGGGGCAATAATGTCTGTCACAAGAAACTGACTGCATATGAAAAGTTGGGTGTATAACACAAGAAGGAGTAATTCTCGAGACTCGCAGTGAGTCGTGCTTGTGTTGGCACGAAACACTGGATCCGGTATTGTGTGAGCAGAGGATTTGAGGCTGACGTGAGGAATCTCATAGCAGGAAGATAAATGGAACCCTCCGAGTGGAAAGGAACCACTGCTCCTTCAGATCATCTGTGTTAAACCAAAGTGAAGCTTTTGCAAATAACTGAATTTTTCTTCATCTAATTTCCTAAATTTTCACCGAGGTGACGGTCCTCAGAGTAAGACACCCCAAGGCCAGTGAATTAAAGATCACTCCTTTGATTGTTGTGAGAGAAAAGTCATCCAGTGGGCCACACCTTTCCAGTATCAGAGAGGCTTGAGCGGAGTTTTGAAGCTATCCATTCACCCGTCAAGTGCATTGATGGAGCTCCTCCTTCACCCTTTGTTCCGCCTCTTCACTCTGGCTCCACTGGAGTTGTTTTCTTTTTTTATGTAATCCCTAAAGCAAGTTATGGGTCAACTCCAGGGTCTTTTCCCAGATGGAAAGGCCTGGAAGGTCCTTCAAAGGAGTCCTTAAGGCAGATGCTCAAGACCACCCCAGCTTCCGTCAACTAAAAGCAGCAGTGTTTCCGCCAGGTGGACGTCGGAAATGAGACATACCCAGTCAAATTATTTGTTTTGATTTTTCTCTCTTCATGGCTATAAACACTCATCCGGGTTTCACTGTTAGCGTCATGTTATCATTTCATTTTTCCCACATTTGAAACCAGGGCAAGAGGAGCACAAACATCCATGATCCCTATGGCAACTGCCCCTCCCCTGTAGATGTTCCCATTATCTTCCTCGTATTGGAAATTCTTTCCTAAACATGACAGTGCTGGATAGGAATGAAGCACCAGATGTGTGTGGAAGGAATAGGGAGGAAGGTACATGCAGGTCACGTACGCTGCTTCTCCCCAGCCACACACCAGCGTGTTCAACACACACACAGATAGTGTTTCTGCGTCACTTTGATGCCGTCTATCTTTCACAGTCGTCAGACAGGAACGGGGAGACGTTGTGAGCTGCTGCTGCTGTTGTTGACTCATTTATAGCTTTTAGCCACGTCAAAATCTTTTTTTTTTTTTTTTTTATGAACTGTGAATATAGTATTTATTATTCACAACTCTATGGAAAACAGTATAGCATTGCATTGATTTGCACGAGTGCAACTGCTCCAAATACTTGACTGGAGACGGCTGAAAAACAAGTTATGGGAGGGAAGTCTGAACCCTGTCATGTCTCTCACCTCTGCATTCCTCATCAAACGCTGCGTGAAGTGGGTGTTACAGAAGACACATCTGCCCTTAGATGGTTCACGGCCTCCATCAAACCTGCGCTCACTCCTACCAACAGCCCGCTCAACCCACAAACGCAAACGGCTCACACTCACACTTGTGTTGTGCAGCTGAGGAATTCAAGTAAACCAGAAGCGCCCAGGCCTCGGATTTTAATTACGTTTCACGCTGGTGCTGATGAAGTATGCCTTGAGAGTGAATGCCAAGTGTGCGATCAAACATGCAGCTAAACAGGTCCATGTGTAACTATTGATGCCTGATGTTGGAAATATGACAGTAAGCACTCCCCGTCCTCGAGACTGACACATTATAAAGTCCATTCTTGTTCTCTCTAATGACAGACAAAGGAGCTGAGCTGTAAAGAGGGAGATGGCATGTGGCTGAACACAGAGAGAGTCTGTCAGGGTCACATGTTGGAATCCAGACTACAGAGTCCCATTAGGCAAGGGAAGGAATTACATTATTAGCAGTGGTGATAAGTGATGATTATAACGTTTGGGGCCACACCACCATGCTGCCTGTCAGCAATGCACTCCTGGGGTCTGGCATGCTGGGCTCCCGAAAGCTGTCCCTCACATGCCATTACTGTACCTCACGAGGGCCCCAGGGACCTATCAAAGAGCCTTTATCTGGCTAAAAATGCGAGTAATTCGAGATATTTGACACCTATTTGATGCATCCAGGTTGGCCGCCAAGTGCAAGGCTTGGAAAACTGGGATGGTCCAGATGAGAGGAGCCGGCAGCCGGCGACAGTATCGCTGGAAAAAATCTCCGTCCCCCCCGGCACAGATGAACAGGTGCTGTATGACATGCGGGTTCCTGGAGAAAGCGGCCACGCACTGTAACACATGCCCCTCCGGACCACACTGCCTCTGTGTCGCAGGAGGCTCTTATGTTCAGGTGCCGGCAGAAATAAAAGCCTCGTCTCCAGAAAGGCCTCAAGGGCTTGACGTTGAAAAATGAGGTGAGATGTGTAGCTTTGAAACGCGTTTGAAACGAAACAACTGTAACGATGCAATTATTTGACAAATTTAAAGGTTTAAGTAAGTCGAAAATGTTATACTTTTACAGTATATTATCTTGATCAAAATGTAAAATGAACCTGCGTTCAGTGGGCTGCCCTGGCTCGTCGTTCTAAAAGCCGCCGCTAATGAAAGACAGTCTCGAGACGTGACTCTGATGTTTTCGGGAACTTCAAACAGGTGATTATGACTTTGCTGCTCCCACAGATGTCAGGTGCTCTCTCTCTGTAGAGCCCACTTTGTTCTCTCCTTTTCAACGGGAATAAGGACCTGACATCCTGTAGCGTGAATGAGACATGCCCGTGCACGTCCTCATGAATGACTCCGTCTGTGTCATGTCCCTGGCACGGGAAGGAGTAAAAAGACACAAAGACGAACAGCCTCGCAGCTTCAGCCTTTCTGTTCGCCTGCTACCTGGAACAGAATATCTGACAAACTGAAAACCACCAGTGTGTGAATCACACCTATAAACATGTTCTAGAATCTGCGTGGACTCTCTGAAGCCTTATTCAGTTGCAGTGATGCAATTACCTGGAGCCACAGAGGCTGCACAGGTTTGAAGTCTGACATGATAGAGAGCAGAAAAAGGGAGTTTCCTCAAGTACGAGCACCCAGCCCCCCCCCCCACCACCACCACACACACACACACTTCTATCTCCTCGGATGGATGCAGACTTTGCCAGAAGGATGACGTACCTCGCCCCATCTGGCCTGGGAACACGTCTGGCTACCGAGGAACTGTTTGTGAAGATGGATGATACATTCATTTTTCTTACCTGACTAAGCCTGCAGCATTGGTCCATATACTCCTCTAGGCTGTCGGTGGTGGCACTCCTTCTTCTGGGCTCTGACTGTGAGTCACAGCCCATCAGGTCATCACAGGTTCCTGTAGTGAATGGCTTCCCAGGGCAGGTCCTCTCAGTTACAGACCGGGTCTCCTCGAGCTGCTCAGACGCCTCATCTCCCTCTGGACTATCTCCTGAAATCCTACTCTGGTCTCTGTCCACGTCCTTATCTGTGTCCAGCTCTGCTGCCACATCTGAAGAGCAGAGTTCCTCTGAGTGGATGGACACACTGTCCTGGGTAGTCACTGTTGTGCCCAAACTGTTATGCACCGATTCCTCCGCCTGTTCAGTCTCAGCGTTCTGTGCATGTCTGACGAGCTTATCAGGCAGAATGGTTGGGTCAGAGTTTAAGTTGCAGGAGGAATCGCAGGAGGTCTCTCGACTGTGGACCACAAAGCTCTGCTCAGAGCCTGTCGGGGTGGATGGAGAGTTAGCACCGCTTGGAAGATCCACTCCAGAGTCCTCCGATTCAAACTTGTACAACCTCGGCAGCTGCGAGTCAGAGAAATCTCCAGGCAGGTAGTCTGAGCCGCTCTCCATCTGAGGCTGTCCAGACTTACCGAGGCAGGAATTCAGCTCGGAGGCTTTGGTGAGATCCGATATGTCCTGTTCAGAAACTGATACTGTAGACACTGTGGACACAGAGTCGCCAGACGTCAGGAGCCTCTCGTTGAAGTTACTGATGAGCTTCATTTTCGTTAGGACAACCTCACTGTCCAACACTGCATCTCTGTCTCCTTTCCCTTCAAAACAGAGGAAGAAAGAGACGTTTAGAGATTTCACGCCATCAACGTTGCACTGGAAACCACGAGGTTTTCTTCATTTCAGACCCAGCAAAGACTTAAAATATCTTCAATATGACTTGGGTCCTCTCACTGTCACTGTTGGAAATGTGGTGAGCGTTAACAGAAACCAACGTATAAAACATGAAACAAACAGCACTCACATGTTCTGCCACTAATTGTTCTCTGTGTCTGAGGTCGTGGCTCGTGAACTGCAGAAGTGTCTCCACCATCTGTGATCCTGGACGGCCAGTTTTTAATTGTTTTCACACAGCCTCAAATCTTTTTAGTTCCTATCCAACCAAACAAAAGGCCTTGAAATACCTGAGCTTAAGCTGAACTCTAGTGTACTTTGGGGTTGCCAGAGTGTGGATTTGCTTGACTTACAAAAGCCAAATTATGTAAGAGCTGGCCAACGTACAACTAGATTTAATTTTCAGGGCTTTTTAAAGAGAAGTCTGTAAGACGTGCTGGTATTCCAACCATTCTGTTAACATCAGTCCAATCTTCAAACCACCTATGACCGTCATGGACCAACACCTACAGTGATATAACTGGGGTGAAACCAAGGGGCTGCCGTTTATGTAATCGTTCCATTTTTTGACTCAAACAGCTCAGGATAGGACAGTTTCTCATTGTTTTTTCGTCGTGAACGTGCAGCTTTGATCTGGAGCTCTGGTTAAGACCATGACAGGGTGCAGTCACATGTATCCTCTCCTCTTTCTCAGTTTGGGCAACTTGATATATCGAGCTGTCAGTCAAATTACATTTTCCTTCCTTCCATCCTTTGAATCTTAAGAGCACCACCCCCCCCCCCTTCCCCCCAAAGGAGATGCAGGGGCCCTAATTAAGCTCAAGGGTTGTTGGCAAGTACTTGGAATAAACCAGCAAGTAAGCACCATTTTTTAAAAGAATTGAATGCTAAAGTGTCAGATCACACTCCAGGAACACGGGAGGTTGGGTGCCTTCGTGCAGGGTTAGGGTTAGGGATATCGCCAGGGCAAATATGGGAAAAGACTTTCTTTGAAGAAGCCCTAATTTTATTCTTTCAGAGAGGAGCTTTGAAGAAAGGCGTCTGAAGCGTGTTGTGGGGATTTGAACAAAAGCAAAAGTTGTCGTAGACACAGCAGAAATAAACATACACAAAGTTGTCACGCGCATGTGTTTCCTTCCTTGTGTTGGGCTTAATGAAGGCGGACAGGATGTTGAGATTGTCATGGGCGTGAGCCTGTGCTGCATCATTCACAGCTAAATAGTCAGAGACAGGATGCCAGCTGATGGGAGGTGATTTGGAGTTCCCAGGCTTTGATTGCAATTTGGCTGAAAATCCCACACTGACAAATATTTATTAAATTGGAGCAAAAAGCACGGAATATTTTAATCAACTGTATTTAACAGGTTTATTTACAGGAGTGTTTTGGCTGAAAATATCTTGCTTTGATTACAAATCCATGGCTCAACAGAACAGCAACACAACCACAGTTCCCCGAAGAGGAGGAGCAGGAGGAGGGTATTCCCGAAAGTTTAAAGTACTTGGTACTGAGTTAAGTTGCAGAATTGGTTTGTTAACTTTCAGATCCGATCAGGGAAACTGGGTTTTTTCGTTTCTTGAAAGGGAGATAATGTCAAGTGTGGTTGAGTTGCTCATGGGATTGAGAAACTAGGGGCTGGGAAATGAACGTAATCGCCAGGGCTGTTACTGGTGAGGACTATGGGGTTATTATTACAGTTTGAGCTATAGTCCAATCGTCGGCTGCCCTCAACACTTCACAGCCAAATGCATCTTTAAAATAAAAATGTGTTTACAATGGTAGTAATACAACAAAAAAAATTGTCTTCTCACTTAATTTCCAGTGGGATTTAAACTGCTTTAACAAATGTATTTCCAGTGAAGTCACTGTAGTGATTTGGTGAGCAGTTGTTGTCTCGTGCCACATGAGGAAAACACAACTCCCAAAATAAATCCTCTTCCACGTAGGCTTGAAAACACATTTCCTGTTTTTGCCAAAAGCTGGAAAAAATAGTTGAAAGCGTGAACCCACATTTCCATTGTGGCTTCGGCCAGTCACAACTGAGGCGTATTGTTTTTCATAATTACCTCACTGTACTGAAACACTTGTGTATTTGTGTCTTGACGAGCCTAAATGAGTGTTTACAGTCTCTCCAGGACACTCAAAGCCAGTGATGTGTTCAGGGACACAGACAGACATAGACATGAAAAACAAACTGCTGATGGACGTAGGAGACGTTAACCATCTGTTGACTTGAGTTCAGATTCTTGCTGGTGGCCCCAGAATGCTTTTGATTTTAGTGCAGCTCAACAGTTTTGTTTTCCTGGTTCGTTGTAAGTTCAGCAAAGACTGAGGGTGAAGGCACAAGACTATTATTGTTAGCACCCCAGTTTTTACATCAGTGATGTCACTGTTCCTGGAAAAAAATGTATAAACGTCCTGATCCCATATCCCATACCAAAAAAATCAGTCATGTTTTTTATTCAAAACATTGAAAACCTGTCGCAAATGAATGTTAAGTAAAATTAAAAACCTTAAGAATCTCAACACTTTGTATTTGTCAGTGACTGACGTTTTTATTTTTACTCCACGCTGGACTCTCTCCTGCCTCGTCTCTCTCCTGAGTTGCAGCAGACAGTACGGGGAGCAGCGTGACTCTAATTACACACTGAAGTCACCTCAGCCAACTCAGCCGTGTAATCTGACTCCTTGCTATTGTGACACAATCTCCGTCCTTCCCCGCAATCCTCCCCTCACAAACACCTTCAGCTGGACAGGTGTCGCCCTGATCCAGCTGTTCTCAGCCCTCCCAAACAACACAAACACTCTTCTATCCTGTAATTGTCTCCGCAGGCTGACTCAGCCTATTTCCAGTCTCTGGGCTCAAGTAAGCCCCACAACGTATAATTACCGACGGCCCACCTACCCTCGCCCCAGACTCATCCCAAAGCCTCTTTGCAGGCGAGCAAATGTCCTTGAGCCATTTCCCGTCATATTGTCGTTGCATTCCAGGCAGCGCGAGTGTTGTCATTCTACTCAGTGCCTCACCGGGTCAGACTTCTCAGAGCTAAAGGTGAGAAAGGCGAATAAGTGGATTGGCCTGTTGCCCTCTCTCGGGCCCTGGGCCTGGACAACAGAAGAAGTTATTTCTAAACTGCCTAGAAGGTTGGAGGAAAAACACCACCCTCACCCAGGGGTCAACAGAGGTCAGGGAGTGATTAGGATTTAAAAAAAAAAAAAAGCACAGGTGATAAAGGTGTGAGTGCTGAACTCAGGTATGTTGTGTTGCACTAAAAAAAAAACAAATCCAGTGATAATTGTAAAGGTTTTCTGCTGAGAAAAACTGAAAGTTTTTTCTTCTTTTTCAATGTGTCTGCCACCAGCTGTCAACCTACAATCATCACCCGCCCCAGTGAGACTGCAGCTCATCTAACAGCCAACAGATGATGGTCGTCTGTATCCTCAAATGAATCCAAGGTAGCTGAGGCTCACATAAAACAGAAGTGAGATATTAAGTGCACATCAGCAGACTGACATCACCCTCACGCCTGAGATAAATACGGACCTGGAGTCAGGACATGTTTGCAGCAGCTTAGCGTAAAGACAGGAAGCAGGAGCAACGACGGGCTTGCCTCTATGACTCCGCTGAAAAATAGGCCTATCAACACCTGTAAAGCTCATGCTCTATCTTAGCAGTGAGGTCCATCAACAGGAATGCAAAAACAATAATTTCGGGGGAGTTACATGCTGGAACTATTCTGTTAAAGCCAAGGGATCTGACCTGGATTACAAGCTGTTGCTGCATCGTTCTACCTGGTGATGAGTTTTGGAAGCATTTTTTTCATCATGAAGGTAAGAAGGGAAATGATGGAGATAAGTTTCCAGATGTTGTGTTTTTTTTTTTTTTTTAATGCCAGACTCTTGATCTATGCTGTTTTACAGTCCACGCTGTCGACCAGGCACGTGAGAGCCTCTGGGAGAATCCTGAGCTGCGCTGGCCTCCTGGATCCTGAACACAGGAGGTCATAAACACGCTGAGACAAGCCACCTATTTTTACTGCACATGTGGTTTATGGTTATTTCAACTCCTCGCTCACACTTTGGATGGCCAGTGGTCGACACTGAGCGCTTGTCTGCCGGAGGAAGGGCCATTGTTTTAGGAGGGCCGGTATATATTTCTGTGCTAAATGGGTACTGATTGTTATTAGGTTCAAATATGTTTAACTTTCCCTGTCACTGAACCAAATCTGGTTCACTTGAAGTTTTATGGTGTGAATCATTACCTTCCATTGTAAGTTTTTCATAATTTCCATTGAACACTTGCAAATATCATACTTAATTATTTTTTCATTATTATTATTTTTCAAAGTCTTCTGGCCAGATGTAAGTAAATTAAATGTGAATTATTTTCAAAAACTACAGCACTAAAAAAAACCCACCATGACACTCTTCTTCTTTTCTTTGTAGTGACACCACCTGATTTAAAAAGTGTCTGAGAGTGGGGACATCTTATATCAATACGACCTTTACAATTAAAATGATTATAAAAATGTAAAACTGGCTCAACTTTTGCTCCAAGATCAGCGGAGCTGCAAAGCGTTGTCACATTCCATGGAGGACCTTCCAATGTGAACGGGGTCATTTCCCTGCAAACAGCATCACAACACCAGATACCATCTCTGTGCTAACTTCCCGGAGTAGTAAAATCAGGCCTCCCAGTATCATTAACCTCCAAGCAGCGCTTTAGCCTGATCAACTGTGACTGTGTGCTGACATCGCACAGCGTGAAGCAGTGGGAGCGGCCCGGGTGGGTCTCGCTGCTTTGTGAAACTCAGTTCAATAATATTTTTGCTGCCATTATTTGCCCAAGGCACACCCGCATCAACATAATGTACCTTGTACCTTCACCTTTACAGTTTTACATGATTCAACTAGATCAGGATCAGAAACC
This sequence comes from Pseudorhombus dupliciocellatus, assembly GCA_016785235.1. Classification (NCBI taxonomy): domain Eukaryota; kingdom Metazoa; phylum Chordata; class Actinopteri; order Pleuronectiformes; family Paralichthyidae; genus Pseudorhombus; species Pseudorhombus dupliciocellatus. The sequence goes on from JAFBJW010000102.1 coordinate 1,266,664, forward strand.
AGTTTATTACCACACGCTTGAAATGCGTGTTAACGTGACGCAGTAATGGAAAGTAAATGCATTAATGTATCTTCACAAAGTGGAGTGAAACGCTGGTTCTGACATTAATGTGTGAGATGATCAATGACCTGTCTACTAGGCAGCCGTTACTAACAGCTGGAATGTCTTGACTGATTCAGCTGCACTCCCTCACTGTGCACAGATCTGCTTGTTCATATACGCACAACAACCACCACACTGCTGCTACTGCAACGAACCTCCGATAAATATGATGATCGCTCCATCAGAAGACATTGAGTTGTGCTCCTCCTCCTATTAACAGTCAATCGACCCAGATTTCTTCTCATAAGGTTCAGGTAGCACCCCTGGACCTCAGCATGGTGGCGTGGAGTGAATTGAAATCTTTCAAATCCAGTTTCATTCATCGCCACCTTCTCTCAGCACACAGCTCAGTTCGGAGCCCCATTATCTTTTCCACCTTTTGTTTTGACGCTGGACTCTCTGTCGATGACACCCCCAGACTCCTTTTCTTTATCAAAGATAGCAGGGCCCCCCAACTCTGCTGAGTCCTATCAGAAACTGTTGAGATAAGGCAAGAATGCGCAGGAGCACAGGCTGGGCTCCCCAGGCTGATTTCACAGCTTTTCCCTAACAAGCTGATTGAGTATGGATTCACTCCCACCACCCCCCCAACCCCCCTAAGAGGAGTTTAATTTACTAGCTTACACTGCGGTATTTTCTGGTAAGGATGGAAATATTGAATCAGAATAAAAGTGAGGAGGACAGAGTGGAGCCATCAGTGGAATCATAAGACCTCGTCAGCCTTGTTCCCAGGGCCTGCAAACATGAATGGTTTATGTTTATCATCCCTGTGCAGAAGCACAATTACATTGTTGATGGAGGTAAATGTGTTTTCTCACACATCTGAAACGTGATAACCTGACGTGCCAGATCGTCCATCTGGAAAAGCTTCATTGGAAACTATTTGGAAACGGGCAGGTCCTTAAAAAAATGCTTCATTATAAACAAGCCGTCTATCAGCGTGGACGAGGGCTGCAGAAATCAGCTGGGAGGATTAAAGACTTGTTTTCCGATTGAGAAATGCTCCCCAGCGTCTGTGCTTCACTGTCGCAGCGGCCATTGTTGCTCAGATCACACCTAAGACACGCCCACAGCAGCATCACTGTCGCTGATGGTCCAAACCCCTGGGGCTCCTCCTCTTGGAGTCACAGATTGTTTATAGATTATAAACCTGACATAACTGATTGACTTCATGATAAGGGAGCACATCTGACCCACCGTCTCAGAGGAGGAATATTCCCACAGCTACCTTTTTCACCGCAGCAACTCAAATTCCTCACGTCTGAGTCAGGCCTCACATTGTTACACAGCCTCTGCCTCACAGTGGCATGTTTCAGGTGTTAGTCACCTCCTGACTGATGAGCAGAGATTCTACAGGAGGCTACGTTTTCTGAGAGCCTCCTGAAACAAACAGCCTCAGGTTTCAGGCGCTGGTGTCATTTTGCCGTTGTTCTAAAACAGGACCACACAAGAACACGCAACCCAGAGAGCCTGTCCCCCGCCGCCCTCATCACAATGCGTTATCTCCACAATGGCCCTCTTCTTCTGATTGTGAGTTAGCGTCGCAAACAACAACGCGGCGGCTGTCGAGCGGCGGCGAGCAGAGGGGCTCACTCAAAGCCGCGACAATGGGGAGATTTCGCATCGATTTAGCGCACAGCAGGTGCGTTGGCTTGTCCTGTAAATAATCTGACAGGGATTCCTGGGAGATGCCTGGACCTGCAACACAGAGCAACCTGATGCCTGCAGTAGGAAAGGAGAGAGCTTTCAGGACCTCGCCGCTGCTGGTTCCATGGCTCTCATCCCCAGATAGTGTGAAAACATAACAATATACGATGGCAACACCCTTCAGACACACAAAGCAGCATTATTGGTACGACAATGAGAGCCCCATTTGGATTTTAAGATGTATTAATGGAATAACCTGGGACTCTTTAGTGGTCAAGAAATATTCACACCAGCCTTCAGGATACAAGTCACATATTTCACAGAATAAAGTCACACTGAGTGATCAGATTGTGGATTTAAGAGATGACGGCTAAATGTTTGGGATTTTGTTGCTTCAGTGACATTGGAAACTGAAATCCTGGAACCAGAAGGGCTGAAATTCCAGCGAGCTTGAGTTTGAGCTTTGGCTATCATCATTATTATGACTACTTTGCCGCTTGATTCTCATAATATCACAATTTTTTTTTCTTGTAAATGAACATGAATACTTTGCTCTATCTGACTGTTTCTACAGACGACCCATGAGCCTCTTGCAACAGCATCTAACCCAGTGGCACACAGGTGGATGGAGACATGTTTTGCTCATTCAATCATGCAACAGTGAGTCATGATTCTCTGGTGGTTGTGTCCTGGTTTTTGTGGCTGCTGTGCTCCTGCTCCGGCAGGGTGGAGCTGTATCACTTGTTGTGGCAGCCGCACAGAATAAATATTCACAGCTCTCGGTTTTCATTCAAACCGCCTCTTGGAATAAAATGAGGAGGATGTTTGATGTTTAACAGCCAGAGAAGATGAAAAATCAGCTCTTCAAAGTTTGGAGTGGAGCCTCCTCAGTGTTTATTGCTCTTTAGAAAGAGAAGCTAATCTGCCTTCTGGGAATCCAATTAAACTCTGATTAAACACACACACTGCTGAACGTCAACACACAACACATTTGCTTCTCATCAAAACAATGACAGTGATGCAGAGGCAGCAGCATCTCACCTCTCAGGACCGAGACCTCAAGGACGCGAGGACACAGGGGGACTCTTACCTTTCCTCCAAGGAGCCAGGATGGAGATCGACTTGTGCCAGCTGATGACGAGTCCGGCCTTCCTCCTCTTCACACTCATGTTGCTGTAACAATCCCTGGCGTTTGAAGGAAACTTGAAGGGAAAAAAAAAGTTCCTCAGAAGTTCCTCGCCATGTTTTAAAAGAGGTTTATTCTGCCCGGAGACTCAGCTGAGGACGAGGCATCTGCTGACGGACGTCGTTCTCGAGCAGGGTCATGATACCTGCGTGTCCTCGCCAGCTACGCCGCCTGTGCACTTGTGAGAGTGAGAGCGCTCGTGTGAATGCATCACATTCCTCCAGCAGGGAAGAGTAAAGGGGGCCAGGCTCCAGCAGCATTTAGAGTCATGGCAGGAGGAGGAGGAGGAGGAGGAGGAGGAAGGGAGGAGTGGCAGCAGGCTTCAGGGAGTGAAGTGGAGGAGGAGGAGAAGGGAGGAATGATTTGCAGTCGGCCTGGAGGCGAACTGGGAGCGACAAGATCCAGAGGGAGAGCGGGAGGAGGCTGATGGTCCACTGAGATCAGAGTGGTAAAGTTGTTGAATTGTTCTAAATTAAAACATGAACCCAGGTTCCTTTCATTTGTAAGAAATATCTGGTTGGATATAAAATCCATTCAATGAATAAACTGATGCTTCAGTTTCACAGTTTCACTGTCGAATGGCTGCTGCTATAGAAGTGTTCACCACGAGTATCCTGACAGATAATAATAATACTTAGTAATAATACTTTTTGACATATTACAAAGTAGATATATATGTAGATATAGAATTTTTAATGAAACAACACTGTTGTAACTTTAACTTTACTATAATTTTACAACAAATGTCAGTGGTTTATACTGAGGTAAACCTTTTCCCAATGAGTCAGTTGGTGTTCTTTGTGTTTCAAAATGACAGCGACATCTAGTGTTGGAAATAAGAAGTACAATGTGTATTGCTGGAAACTGTATTTCTCAAGGGGCCACTTTTTATAGTTCCCACGTGGCCACAGAAATCAAAATTCAAAATATAGCCATGAACAAACAGCTAATACTGTTTCCTTACGTTGATGAGAGTCCATACAATTTGCATTTACAGTATGCCGGTCCACTCACGCACAGCATTCTGCTGCCATCTTGTAGACACTTGGTGATACAACAGGTTGGAGACACTGGTTCCAGTCCAGTTGGCTGATTGCTGCCAGAGGTCCACTGAAATAGTTCTGTCCGCATTACAGTAACTGAGAATCACACACCGGTGTGACGACTTCTGCCTTCATGGACCTGGCTCCAAATCAGATTAGCATTATAATATTATTACACAACACATCGTGGACTGATCTGCCTGAGGCCTGGGTCTCCTCCCACCCCTGAGATGCATTGTCCAATTGTATCTTGATATAATGAGATCTTTTCATTATCAATCGCCTGAGACACGGACTCGGTGACACGTGCACTTTTCATGAGCTTTCAAACTTGTGTCCCCACTTCCTGTGAGACAGTCATTAAAGTGTAATAGCACGAGCATCTTCAAACAACAATACGCGTCTGTATTTCGGATCTTGTTTTAATTTGCGATTCCCAGAAAGATGTGGAGAAACAAACGACGTTATCTGATGTCACCTTGACCGTCGGGCCCCTCCCTCCTCCAGCAGGTGGCGCCACATATCAAAGACTGCCGTTCCTAACATCGCACCTCTTCATCCCGGCTCCGTGGATACGCACCTGCAGCCTCCTCCTCCTCCTCCTCCTCCTCCTCCTCCTCCTCCTCCTCTTCTTCCTCCCCATGCCCTCCGCCCGGCGTTAGTGCGCAAACCGGCCGGCATGCATTCGGAGAGGAACCGCCCGACCGCGCCGGCCCTGGGCTCAGCTGGAGGACACGGCCGCCGGCAAACGGCCGCTCCATCCGCGGGGATCTAGCATCGGAGCTGCATCATGGGCGTGGGAGCGAGGCAGAGCCGGGATGACGGCGGTGTGATTCCACGGACATAGGAAGGGCGGGTTCGGGTGGGGGGGCGGGGGGGACCCGAGTGGCTGTTGGACCGGAGTTGTCCCCGTGCGTAATTTGGGGTTTGGTTGGCAGGAGGTGGGGGGGTAGTTGGGGGGTGGGGAGGGGACACTGTACTTTTCAGTCTCCGCCGGAGTTTGGAAAGGATGGAGAAAGGCGCGCAGCCGCAGCTGTCCAAGAGCGCAGAGAGCGCAGCGGAGGACGTCTCCAAAATGCACGACGAGGAGCTGCTGAAGTGGAGCAGGGACGAGCTGGTGCGGCGGCTGCGGAGGGCAGAGGCGGAGAAGAGGGGAGTCATCGTGGAGCACGGCAATCTGATGCGGGAGGTGAACCGGAGGCTCCAGCAGCATCTCAACGAGATACGGAGTCTGAAGGTGAGATGGGGAGGAGGAGGAGGTGGGGCCAGGTTCATACTGGGGGCTGGAGGGAGTGTCGTGATGACGTAGAAGTGTACCTGAGGCACGAAGCATGATGTCATTCACAGCTCAGGTGTCACCAGGTCACCAGGGATGACGAATCACAGAAGCTGCAGAAGACTGAACATGGTGGGAATTATGATGGTCAGGAAAGCCGACCCTGAGCACTGAGCCAGTCCTGCAGCCTCAGGGTGTGATCTCAGGGCCCTGGAGCTGCTGGTCCCCTGGGATTGGCCCCAGGCTGTTTCTCCTCTAAATGGGGAGAAGAAATGTGTGGACAGTGAGTTCCTGGGACTCTTTATATGAGGGGTTAACGTCTCAGAGTATTGTTACAACGAGAATTTAAGCTAATTGTTAAATAGCAAATAGGACGTTAACGGTGAAAATCTGGTTCCTTTTTCAGTTAAAAAGATAAAACTGAAAACATTAAACAGAAAAAGACAAAAAAAAGAGAAATTGTGATGATGTTTTTCAACCATCTTCTTCTTATTCATGAATTAAAGGTTCAGTTGACTTAAAGTTTTGATGTAACCGCTGAATACATTGAAGAATTGAAGAAACAGGCCTGTAAGTGTAATTCGTGCGTCTGTGTGTGTGTGTGTGTGTGTGTGTGTGTGTCTAAACCAGGACGTGAACCAGAAACTGCAGGAGGACAACCAGGAGCTGCGGGACCTGTGCTGCTTCCTGGATGACGACCGGCAGAAGGGGAAGCGGGTGTTGCGTGAGTGGCAGCGTCTGGGCCGCTACAGCGCCGGCCTGATGAAGAAGGAGGTGGCCGTCTACCTGCAGAAGCTGAAGGAGCTGGAGCAGCGGCAGGCGGAGATCATTCGCGAGAACCAGGAGTTCAAGGAGGTGTGCCTCATGCTGGAGGAGGAGAGGGCTGCGGCCGTGGCCAAGTCAGGAGGCGGCGGCGGCGGCGGGGGGGCGGGCGGTCAGGGTGGCTCCGGCTGCAGGAGCTCTATCGACAGTCAGAGCAGCTTGTCTCAGCTGGGGGGAGGCGTCCCAGGGGCAGGCCTCCTGCGGGACGTTGGTGACGGGAGCAGCACCTCCAGTGCGGGGAGCACCAACAGCCCCGACAACCCCAACCACAAATCCCCGACCCCGGGCTCCACTGCCAGCCCCGGGTCCTCAGAGCAGCCCAACAAAGCCGGGGGGGCGTGTGACCCCACAGGCAGGAGGAACAGCTCCACCTCAGAGTACCACACCTTCCCCCAGGCCTGCCGACCGCGGGGAGGCTCCCTCACTAACCTGGACCCTAACAGGCTTTGGGGCCACAGCCCGGAGAGACACAGCAGGTCCCCCACCAGGCCTCCGGGCGACGCCCACCTCAAGCCCCACAGCTCGGAACCGTTTGCCAAGAACCAGCTGCTTCTGTCAGGGCAGCCGTCAGCGGAGAAAGGTTCTGCCAAGTCCAGCCCCGAGCTGAGTCAGAGACACCGGCAGGTCAGCGTAGGGGGGGCGGGCCGCGGGAGCCCCGAGGCCAAGCAGCCGGCCGCGGGAACGCCGGAGCACTTGCGGAAAGGCCGCGTTGTGGTGGGGAGCCCGGAGTCGACGCGGCACCACTACCACTGTCAGCGCAGCCCCCGGGGGGAGCAGAGCAAGGGGAGGCACAGCAGCGGCTCCCCCGGCGGGGACGGGGGCCACAGGAGGGCAGTGGGGGAGGAGGTGGCCCCTCACCACCAGAGTCTGTACAACGGTAGGCACAGGGTAACGTCTGGCTCGTTCTTCAACTCATTGCACTCACATGTGACGGGGGGGGGGTGTTACATGCTGAATACTGAGGGGTGCTGAATTATTCCAGAGGAAAAAGATCCACTCCTCCACGTTTCATTGAATCCTTTTATTTCCCAAACTATTCAAAATGGCTTCGTCTCTGAGCTGTTTGCTGAAATCACAACATTACAAATGTCTGTCTTCAGCTCAGACATAGAGGAGAGACAAGGTCAAACACACACACACACACACACACACACACTCTGGCAATAATGTTGAGAGTGTGAGACAGACACTATATGTTCGACTGTGTGTTTGTCAGCGTGTGGGTGATGCAACTGTCAAGGGTGTATGGGTTACATAGGTACACCATAGGTGTGCAGGGCCACCACACACACACACACACACCTTTGGGAGATGGAATTCAGCGACAGTATTGATGGATAAAGAGATTTTATTGCGTGTGTGTGAGACAGAGAGTGAGAGAGACATTTCAAAGCTGCCCACTCATAATTCGCTCACATTTGGTCGCTGCTCAACTCCTGTCAAATGTTCACCGTCATTTCTTCCACGTGTGTGTCAGACAGCACAGGACGCGTGTCGTGACTTCGCTTGCATTAAATATTCCAAACGATCTCTCTCAGAGTTCAGGTGCACGTGTTTGGAAGAGGCCGGTAGTGTATAATCTGTTGAGAAAGACTGCTAACATCTGTAATGTGCCAAGCTCTGGAGGGTCCCTAGAAAGGTTGGTGCTTCTATTTTTCTCCAAATCAAGGACAGAGAGGCGACAGCGAGCGTGCTTGGAGCTAATGAGTTGGGCCCTTTCTTGTGGCATGAGTGACGTGTTGGCTCCTTCTGCTCGGCTGTTCAAAGAAAACTTGCAGGGCTGTTTGTTTGATTCGCTCAGTGGCTGTGGAGCTGTTCCCCCTGCAGCCCATCTGAGGCCGGTCTCGGTCTAATAAAGAAAAACTGCATACGTGCAGCATCCGCCAGTTAGAACGCTTCAGTCAAAATGTACCTTGTGTAGCACTTACATGCATGTGTGTATAACAGCAGCGTGGGTTGGCCCGTTCACACACGCTAGGGTTTGAGCCAGACGTGAACAGACAGGCTTTCAGTTCATCAAAGTCAGACAGCAGCTCCATCAGCACCTCCGACCGTGGCCGGTCCTCGTAGGATAAGGCCCAAATATTAATAAGATTTTTCATAAAGGCAAGAAGAACTCTAGGATTTCATCCAACATGTATTTGCTACTGCCACATCCCTCCATGTAAGGACGGGCTCTCTGGAGCAGGATGTACTGACGTACCACTGACACACTTCACCATCAGATTGCAAGTCACATGTCAGCATCTCTCAGTTGGAACTGGATGGGCATTGATTTTTTTTTTATGTCTGGACCCTTCCCTTGGCCCAAAGCTGTTACCATGGTCACAGCTGGCCAGCTTATTCATGCAGGCGTCTTTAAAAGTAGGAGGACATGTTAGGTCCATGTTGTGTTCCTTGCCTATTGTTTGGAGCCAATGTGTGTGTGTGTCATTAATGTAGTGGCGTGCACACTGCTTCATTTGATGTGCTAAGGGTCAGATATGGTGTTGACTGCAACAGATGGCCTCCATGCATGCATGTGTGTGTGTGTGTGTGAGTGGGTGGGTGTGTGTATCAGTGGCCAAGGTGTAAGTAAAAACGCAGCAGTTTTTGTTGGGCTCAGATGGCCGGAGCTCACATTATTGTGCATAGGCAGAAAGTGTCTGAATGGCACGCACAAAGTACACACACACACACACACACACACACACACACAGTGTCAGTCTTCTAGTTTCTGTCAAGGGAGCACATAATGCATTCCACTGCTGCTGCTATTAATAAACATAAGCCACGTTGGTCTGATACCTGCAGCTTTGGGGCTGTCACTTAAATAAACGAAACACATTTGACCATTCAAACTCCTCAAGCAGATCAGGTCCTTGATTCCATCACCAGCTTCCACTTCATGTTAGACACGTTACCGCGATTAACGCAAACGCTTGGACAGGGCCGGGCGGTTTCGCTGCACCAGGCAGTGAGAAGGCAGAAGGCCGAGCTCCTGCAATGCAAATTCACTAAGAGGGATTTAGAGTTGTGCTCTGCAGAGGTGGGGACAAAGTCCTTGTTATACACATCACACACAGGCTGGGACTACCAAGGCCTCGCCTTTACTTTTCATGCCAGTATAGAATCCATTCCATTTCGTCTTTGAGTACAGATGATCTCACGTCACACTGGGTTGCTAAATCAGGCCGGGCTTCATTTGCAATTCATGAAATCTGAGTCCAGTTTTGAATTTCTTATTAAATCCATTTGTCAATTTTTGGAACACAGAGTTAGAAGACTGGACGAGACAGAGGTCCATTCAGCCCTTGGATCCAGACAGTAACGCCAAAATGCTGAGAGACACCTGTCTGGTGTCCTCTGTGAGTCCGTCTTGCACCTGCGAGCAATATGGCTTCTTGGAAACCCTGTCAGATGTCTGAGCTGATCCTGACAGCGCTGAAGGGCCCTGGTGACGGTGCTAGGGGCTGCAGAGGACGGCTGATGGAATATGGAACACAGGAATAGTAGATTAGATTAGGTTAGACGATGCCTGTCCTCTAGTAGCGTAAATGGGGACAATAAAACAAGTCATTCAATGTTTAGCTGCAGGACACAAAAAGGTAAAGTTTTTATCCTTGGTGATCAAGCATATCACTAAAACCCTCAGCTCCACAAATAATCTAGACTGGAGCTGTGATGTAAACATCCATTTAAATGGTTTTATTGAATATTTGTCTGGAACACTGTTGGCTGTGGAAGACAGAGTGCAGATAATCGAATGAGCATAATGCTCGAGCATCCGTGACTCAGCTATTAAAGCTCGGAGCATTTTTTAATGCAGCGACGCTGTCATTGATCCCGGAGCAGTGATTAACAGAGGATTTGCAAACTGATCTCAGGGGGTCAAGTTTATCTCCTGTCATAACAGCTGAGTCATCGTTTCAACTAGCTCAGGATTATAACACACAGACGCCGTATTTCCAAAAACAACGTTTCACATGTGCCCGTGGTTGATTGTCGGGGCTGAAACAATGCCGTGTCTAAGACCTCCGGTGTCTCTTCAACCATGTCCTCACCTCGACGAGCTGAGCCTCCTGCTTTCGTCACTCTCTGCTGGTCCTAATTTCCAGCTGTTTACATTCTCACGACCCCTGAGCCCAATTGGACCTCTTAAAGAAAACAGGTGAAGTACAGGAAAAGAGTGTGAGCTGTGATTGGCTGATCACGATCCTTATCCTGACCCGAGTCCACCTGGAACAGGAGACTGACGGCAGACACAAAGCAGAGGCTATTTCGGAACCTTTTTGAACGATGAAGCGATGGAGCCTCCTTCATGGAGTGAATCCTCTGATGTCTGGGCCTGAAGACATCACAGCTCATAGAAGCTCCTCAAAATGTCTCTTTTGTTCCAGCCAGGAGGACACAATCACTGCTCTGTGAATTACTGAACAGAGCAAATCTCCGTCCCCTCACACGGTCACAGACAGGATGCTAAAGCTCCAGTGTGACACCTGGTTGTTTTTCATTTCCAGTCTGGATGGTGAGCTGATCCTCTACGTGTGCACTCTATGTGTCCACATGTCATCCCGTCTCATCTGCAGCATGTGGACGTCCACACACTGGTCTGTTTGGATTAAGGTCCGACGAGGCCGAGCAGGGAGCTCACTGGCCCTTCTCCCAGTTTGCATTCCCTGGGGCAGGGGTTGGAGAGGACGCCGGAGAACCCTGAAAGCCAGCTTAGCCCTTCCAATCTGCTCCCCTCGTTAGGGACAACTGTCAGATTTACGGGAGAGCCGGACAGAACCGTGTCATCTATGAGCCTCCTTATCATTCTCCTCACTTGTCTCTGACTTCCTCCTCATTCATGTGGGATGATTGACAGCACATGTGACTGATCCATGTCTTCTGTGGGTTTTTTTTTTAACCAGTAGCTGCACCAGTTCAAACAGAAAGGTTCTGTCAAATAGCGATGTTGTTGGTCTTAATTCCAGATAGGAAATCATTGGCCTCACCCTCAGAGAGTCCATCATTATTCCTGCTTCTCTTGTTTATTCGTCAGCGTCTTCGTCTGCTGGAGCCTCCACAGCCGAATGGAATTCTAATGTGCTGAGTCTGTCTAGTGCAAGCTAAATATTTCGTCGTTAGGGAGGAGCCTACGTGCTATTGTTTTTCGTGCATGATGTATTGTTCTGTAAGTGCTGCGTGATTCGTCTTTGTGAGCGTCCTGCAGAGGCAGCGGTGATGTGATGAATTCACCGCGTGGGTGTGTTCTCCAGTAATGATGCTACAAGCCTGTTTACTTGTGTGTGTGTGGATGAATGAAACACAGTGGTAAAGACAAGCAGCAGTTTGTGTCCAGGAAGGATTCATAAGAGCAAGTGAGAGAGGGGCTGATGCTCAGGATTCTCTGTGGAGCCCAGAGCGCTGCCAGGCACTTTCTCAAACTGCTGCATAAAATGTGCCGCTGTGCATACGTCAGCAGCTTTGTGTGAAGGTGTGAGTAGCAGCGAGGTTTGGTCTCAACCAATTCAACATGCTAATACTGCCAAGATATCGGTTCAGAAAGGAACGTCGTCACGGCCGAGCGTTTTACATTCACTCATTCAGAAGATGCTTTTTGTCCAGGTTCTGGAAAACCGTAATTCCATCTGAAGGGAGCACTAGCTGCTGAGAGCATGTACGTGAGGAAGAGAATACTTTTCAAGAGGTTCTTGGTGACAGAGAGGCATCCCAACGGTGAGAAGAAAAACCCTGGCATCTCGTCCTCGTGCTTGTATCCAGGAGCCAAACACAAGAACAGTCTAGACCGTGGCCGCCGTCTGTGCTGCTGTGCCAGCGCCAGACTCTGCTCGAGTTGATGGGTGCAGAACCAGAAGGTGCACGAAGCACCAGTGACTTGAATTTTAATCTGGCAGCCATCGGTAGCCTCCGGAGGTCGATGAGCAGCAGAGCGACAGTTGCTCTCTTTGGTTGATTGAAGACCAGATGGACCAAGAGGGGGCAACAGGAAGAACAGTGCACCACGGGCTGTGCACCACATCTTCATTGTCATTTACAGTAAAATATGGTGTTCATACTTCATGCCACCTCATCACCAACTAACCCTAACCCTAACCCCAACCCTAACAGTAACACAAACACCTTTAAACCCTGCACTGACTCTAGATCGAGCACTAAAAGCAACTCTAAACACTGTACTGAGCCCTAAAAGTAACTTTAAAACCTCTGCAGATGTAGTCCTCTGATTATTATTTGCTTTTGTATGATGCCGTGTTAAATTGAGTCAGTCGTGACCTGAGGATGGAATAACAAACAAAAACATTGACAGGGTCTTAATCCGCTGAGCTTGGTCAATTTATCCTGTATCACCAAACATTAAATGTTACTGTGTGATAGTGAATTGTTGTTACATAAGTGCCCCCCCCCCCCATGACACACTCACATTCGTGTGGGTCCAGATGAACAAATGCAAGCACACATGCATATGAGCATAATAACACTTGCACGTGACAATGGCGCCGGTCAGGGAGGTCAGGGGAGGTCTCTGGCACAGGCCAGCTGAAGTCGACAGCTTGTGTGGACATGTGCATGTATACAGGCTCTGTGTGTGTGTGTGTGTGTGTGTGTGTGTGTGATCCTGAGGTCCTGTGTTAAGGACAGGCCTCCTAACTAGGCCAACAGCTGCTTCCCTGGCAATTCATCTTCACTCAGCTTTGAAGCCCTTTTCCCTGTTATTACCACACAGGAACATTTTGCATATTCATGCCACTCACTTTCTACAACACTGACCATCACACACACACACACACACACACGGTTACAGACGTACGATTTAAAATCCCTTTGTAGAGGCACACTCGTAACAAACCACGTGTCCAGGTGTTGGCTCAAAGCCCCCTTGAAGTGTCACCAGTTCAAACGTGTCATAGTCACCTTGTGCGTGTGTGTGTGGGGAGGGGTATGGTTGTGTAACAGAAATTAGGCTTGATTTGAATTCAGAAAAGCTGCCACTGTCCCTCAGTCGCATATTGTGTGTGTGTGTGCACGCTCTTGTTCAAAGGGATCGCCACAGTCCCTCCTCTCCTTTCACAACAACAACACAAACGCGGCACATCTATTAGATGCAGACGTTTCACACGAGCCCTTCGTCTTCCTCCTCCCTGACACACACACTCGTCTTCCTCCGCCCGTCACCCTCTCTGACACACACAGTGAGGCGCACTGGAGTGAGACAGAGCTCGCAGCTGTGAACCGGCCCAGGGGCCTGTCCTCGCCTCTCTCTGACAGCCTGGACCTCGCAAACGCAACCAGAGGCAAAAGCAGGTCAACGAAGTAACGAGGGCAGAGAGAGTGCACGAGTGCACGAGCAGCCACAGCAGAGAGCGCAGTGGACTAGCCCAGGTCGATCAAGCAGACTGTCAGCACGTACTCTATATTTAGATGATCTGTAGAGTTGTTCGTTTGCAATGACCAGAGTCAGTGGCGTGCTGCGGGTCAGGTCCCAGCTGTTGGAGTCGCAGCACAGCGTGTTCACTGGTGCACCCTGGTCAGGAGGACACACACGTCACTGAGAACGCTAAATGCGCAGCACGGCATATCTACACAGGTGAACAGAGGCCCATTTCCAGCAGACATTGGGTTCGCTACTGGACGATAAGAAAACCTTTGAAACCCCGTGTGCAGTTACGTTAGCACAGCTACGTTAACAGTTTGCTGGATAGAGAAGCAATAAAAAAATAAATAAAATGCTCAATTATTTTTTCTCATAAAAATGCTAATGTCTTGACTATATTTCCTATTCATTTTGTTTTTTTAATAGATCCAAGTGTGAGTTTTCATGGATGTTCTGTGTATGTATGGTGAGCCCAAACTTTTGAACAGTAGCTTATATATAGACAGATATAGTTACAATATGTAATATAAAACCAGCCTTCCTGCTGAATTACAATGTGTGTGTCAATGAATGTTCGCAGTCCTGTGTGTATTAGTTTTTTTTGTTTTGCTTTTGTCTGTCTGCAGGAGCCCAACCCGTCACATCCTCTGAACGTTGCAATCATCCAACATTCTCCCTGAATCTGACATCACGTATTGAGGAGAAACAGTTTTTCTATTAATGTCTGAGTGGTTTGCAGAAGGCAGCGCAGAACTGACATTGTTTTCTCACAGTAAAGCAGCATGCACTGCCTTTGCACCTGCGTGTCTGTTAGACAGTGAAAATAATTGGCGTGGCCGTTCCGGCCCTGCTGACAGCTCACCCAGCCCAAAGTGCGTTCAATCCAGTTTTCTTTGTCGACACGCAGCAGCAGACCTTCCCCGCCCCTTTGCCAGTTCCTTCTCTCACTCGCTGCAGCGTGCCAGTGTTTGCGAGAGACTGTGAAGCCTACCTGGATATACATGAATCTCAAAAATAGGTTTTGCAGGCCTGACAGATTCAGACAGGCTGCCGTCTCGTATCTATATCACAGAGAGATTGGAGACACGAGGATGATGGGTATGGGGACGTGTTGCCAGTGGCAGAGAGCAGCTCACCGTGAGGAAATCCACTTGTCACTTGAAACGTGTTCTCTGTACCCACACGTTTGACTGTGATTGGCTCATTGGTTGTTTCTGTCGATTTCTTCGCAGCTCTGATATCTGCTGGCTGCTGCACCAATTCCTGTAGGAGCGTAAAACTGTGGGACAGGTGAGTCTCACACGGACCCTCATACACGCGTTCCAGTCGTAAGGCTTTGGGCTGATGTTTAATGACTGAGTGGTTCTTACTCTGTGAATAAATCAGGTCCCTTTATTCTGCTGAGCACACACACACACACACACACACACAGTAATTGGCACGCTTCCTTCATGTCTTTCAGCTTTGATGCCTCTTGACCACGACGCGCCCCGTCATCAGATGCTGCTGTGACAACGCCCCCAACCGCCTCCCTGTTGAGGCAGAAAACAAGCAAATATGGAGGAATGAGCAGATCCATACATAAGCGGACGGATATATGCCCTGGGTTTCACACTTAGACAATGGGAGGCGATGGACGACAAAGTGGAAAAACCCAGGAAACCCTTCAACACTCTCTCTGCCCTGTCTTCTGCTGCTATGCATTTCCTGTGGACCACCAGGCTGAATGTCCCTGAGGCTCGTCTCTGCATTTCAACGAGCAGAAAGGTGAAAAGATAACTGAGATTTGTTTTGTGTTGCCAACAAAATGGTCCTACCTCTTTGGAAAGGCAGAATGGAAGAAGCAGTAAATACCATGTGACCTCTCCCGCTAACAGCCGCCGCCTGTGCGCAGTGCCAGTATTTTACACTCAACGACATGTAGCTAACTATATCAGCCATTTTACAGAAGTTGCTGTTTGTCTGGAACTGAAGCACAAAGGGATTTACAGAGTCATTTTAACGTGAAGTGAGGCTGAGCGATGTGTTCTACTTACTGAGATCTGGCAGGAAAGGCGGTTGGTTGTAGCCAAGCCATGAAGCTAGATGACATAACGCAGGTATATCAAGGTACAAACAAAAGAAAAACTTGAAATCAGTACAGCCCCAATCTCAGTTTCGAGAAACCTGTGTTCCACATTGTGAAGAATTTTGTAAAATATGTATTCTTGCTAATATGTCTTTCACTGTCAGACCACCTGAAGACAAGCATTTGCACATCTCTCCAACTCCTGAATCCCAAACAGAAAAGAAAGATCGCCATGGTGACGAGCAGGTGACAAGCCCTGCCAGCGCGGCTCCACGCCAGCACCCTTCATCCTGTCCTCTTGTTTAATGGTAAAGCATTTGTGAAGGTCCCATTTCTGACTCGTATTAAAACTACCTCTCCACCCTACGTGCTCTACTTCTGACCCCCATAATAATTACAGCTCTAAACTTTCAAGCAGCTCTCAACGATTTACTCCACCATGACGCAGCTTTGTGTTAACCTGGAATTATCACATACAGAGCTGTTTATTTTTATTATTATTATTATTTTAGAGCTGTTCTTTTTCTTTTTTCTGAATTGCAGTTGCTAAAGTAATATAAAATAATACAATCTGACACGTGCGTTACCGCCAGGGCTAGCATGTACCTAAAATAAGCTAATGGAAAAGTCAACGGTTGCAACATGTTGCTTGTTGTGTTCTTCTGTGTGAGACCTTTTTTCCTTTCTACCTGTTCACTGAATGGACTTTATCCAGGGTCCAGAAAGAAACCGTTTGGAAAAAGCTCCTTGTGAAGGGGAGATGAAAAAGATTTGCTAAATTCCTTCAGCTTTTGTATCAAGGTCTGTTCCTCCACTGACAGTGTTGTGTTGAAACGAGGGTGTGTGGTTGCTGATCATTTTCTACACTACTACATATCTAGTTCTGGACGGCACCATGTTTCTATGGATGTTCAGGAGAGAAACATTTCCCAGAATGCTACGGGGGAATCATCTCCGATCCTTATCCCCTTCAGTCTTTCAAGATATTGTGTTTCAGGCCCCAAAACGAAATCTTAAATCAAACAGTATTTTGCTGTGGCTTTAACGTGAAGTGTGTGAGCCCTGTCTTATCTCACAGTGTGTGCATAGTGGACTAATATCAACTCATCATCCGCTCAACAGTTCTGAGGTCAGAGCTGGTCATGTGACGCAATAATCTCGGATCAATTATATCATCAGTTTAACCCAAATGTTCAATTGGAAATTTTTGAGCTGAGAACATCAGCAAAAGTTATAATTTAGACTGAGGCTTGTTTGAGTTGAGATTGTTGCCTGAGCGTTGCTGTGGTTCCTCACATCTCACCAAAAACCTTTTCAAGAATCTGGCAATGCAGTAACAGCACCCATCTGTTCGTAAAAAATAAATAAAAGGAAGAAGTCACGTTCACATTTAGCCTCCGAATCTGATTGCGTTCGTTATGAGGAGCAGCTCTAAAAAGACTGAGCCATCAATCAGACCCACTGTCTCGCATATTCATTGGTTCAGTGGTTCCTAAGCAATAGAAGCGTAAGTAGATTTTGAGTTATTGACGGAACAAAAGCTCGATTTCCATGTGGGTGGCTGGAGAACATCAGCTCCCACGTACTCAAGCACAGAAGCACTGAGGCCAAGGTCAATGTTAAACCAACAAAAGCAGAACTTGAGGTTTATGAAATGATCAAGACACGTGTTCTGAAACAGCCAGACGCCTGGTGGTGTAGAAAATGAGGCCATTTTGCTTGATCCATCCACCCTGCTGTTGCTGAAACTATTGTACACGTACAGACATATACAAATATACATATCCTTAAGCTGTACTGTATAACCTCACCTTCACCCTGTTTTTTTAGATTTGGTGACAAAACAAGAACGGAACCATAATATAAATATATATATTGTTTTTAAAAGTCAAGAGTAGTATATCTGCTTAGTTTTCTATATATACACACATATATATATCTACAGTTATTATTTTTGACTTCTTGGTATTATATAACGAATTATTATATCCAGAGATGTATGTATATGCTAATAAAGTGTCTTTATGTAAAAACAACTCCACTGCACACGTGTGTTATTATTTGACATAAATGTTGCAGAGAAATAATTCTCACACACACACACACACAGCGCTGGCCCATCAATAACATCACTTGCTGTTGTATGGTAATCGGACTGGGTGTTCTTTATTTATTCATTCAATTATGGCGGCAGTGCACGTGAGGTTTCCTGCGTGTGTGTGTGTGTGTGTGTGTGTGTGTGTGTGTGTGTGTGCAGGGCATAGGTTCACTGCTCAGCTGCTGCCAGTGGAGAGGGAGCCCTGTTATTTATTAGCAGGGATGGTAACGAATCAAACACATTTTTATATGAGCAGCCCATGCCTCACTGTCTCCCTCTCTCTCACACACACACACACACACACCAACCAACCAAGTTATTTAGTCATCACTCCTGCTGTCTGCTTCTCTCTCTCACACACACACACACTGGGTGGGGGTGGGGGGGGGGGGGGGGGGGGGGGGGGGGGGGGGGGGGGGGGGGGGGGGTGATGTTCTCGTCGAGGTGTCACTGTCAGCACTACAGAAAATACACTCTCTCTCTCTCTCTCTCATGTACACCCATAGTATGAAGTGCTTGGTTCACTCTGCAGTGCAGCAGTGTGGGGCTGCTGGTGCCAGTATACCCAGTGCCTCTGTCGGTGGTGAGACAGTGACTGACAGGCACAGACAGGCCGACTGGGCCGCGTGGACAGGACCAGGGTGCAGGGCGGGATTCTGTGTTTGGAATGTTTTCAATCCGTGAAATATGGAATTTGCCTCCAACTTTTGGCAACTGTGCCTGGCCAACATTAGTCTCTCACGTGGCATAAATAACGGGGCCGAGCTCAGCTTGTAAGGCTGAGTGGTTCTCACGAGGATGGCAGCGATGCTTGAGGTGGTTCTCTCACACACACGCAGTTCTGCCTCAGTGGTTCTGCTCTTACGTAATGCCGTGCTCGGCCTTATGAACTGTCAGGACCGAGGGAACAGATAAAAACAATAAGAGGCTCAGCTTCTCTCTCTCTCTGCCAGAGATGAAGACACAAGCAGCGGGATGAATGCTGCTGCATCTAAACGTTTCCTTCATTAAAGCGGCGCCATCAGTCAGCGGCTAACGCACGCCAATAACTGACAAACTGCAAATGTAAACCAAGCTCTGTTTACGCAAAGCCAAGACAGACGAGCGAGCAGCCCCCCCCCTCACTGCAAGTGCTGTTCATTTGCATCGGGCACGGGTGGAAACGAGACCCCCTCAGTGATGGATGAGCGCCGTCTCCCTGCTATTTAAACAGAGTGACTGAAGACCCACGGAGACGCGTCGCCCGCTCTGCTGTCTCTGCTCCAGCCACCGTGTACCCTCACCATCCATCTCAGGCTATCACACTCAGGTGATGCATCTGGGCCCACACACGCTCACTGAGGAGCGCTGTAGCTGCAGGGGACGCTCATGGGGGGGGGGTACACTGTAAGGTGTACCTCAAAATCATAGTGAGTGACAGCTGCTGTGGGACTGTTGAAGTGCTCGTCTGCTGTTCTTTTTTTGCACGTTGTTGTTGTATTTCCTGTCCAGCACGTGAGCCGTCGTATCTCACCTCATTAAGGGCGAGTTAGTCGAGCGGTGGCGGTTCTGGCAGAGAGAGGAAGCTCCACACACACCTCAGTGATTCGCTGAGCGATTGTGTTGTCAGTGTGTGCTGACCACAGGCGCTCACACATGACAAGATAAACAGCATCATGAGCTGATGACAGTGTAATGGTCTGGTCCGGGCCAGATGGATAAATACCTCTGCACTGAGCCGTTAGAAACTGGACTCAGTGGAACCCCGCGTTTATTATTTATCACGTCTGTGTATCTTCTTGACGACAAAGTTATGAATCAGCCTCACAACGAGGGCCCCAGTTCCTGTGACACTGGTCCCGTTGTTGCAGGCTGGGAACAATGGTGCCGCACACACGACTGCGGCTGAGCTGCAGGCGGGAGGGAGAGCAGGTCGATAAACACTGTGTGATTAACTCTGTATCCCTGCGTGAGATGAGGCACAATGTCACACACATACAGCACGTTATTCAATACAAACTCATCCAGAGACTCTGAAGGTGATGGACCGAGGACGCGTCGACAGAACGCAGGCGCTTTACTAATGAAATTGATTTGAATGAATGGCGTCTCCACACGTTAACAATGCGGACGCCTTTTGGAGTTTTACAGCGTTTGTACCAAATGTGGAATTTCAATTAAAATATACTGGCTGACATTTTGGATCATGGTACCAAGGTCTCTTAATTACTGTTTATTGGTATTCTCATCAGTTGTTGCCTTGACAACCACTCTTCCCAGTCCATAGTCGAAGAAAATACCAATAAGTGCACATTTTAAAATGTGGATTTGGATTTCACACAACAACTGAATGACTGTACATGAAAAAGTACACGTTACACGTACCTCCCTGTGTCTCACCACAGCTTTTTGGACCAGTGACAAAGGCAGACTGGGGCAGTGAAGAAACAACAGGTGCAAAATTAGGACCCAGACGTTCAGCGAGAAACGGGAAGAAACAGGAGCTCAAGCCAACCAAAAGAAGTGAAGCCGAAGCACAAGGTCAACGTGAGGAGACGAACATGGGAACTGACAGAGAGGACTGGGAGCAACACAACTGCATTTCTGGCTGAGGCACCGTGTCATATCAATATGAGCGCTCCCTCTGCGAGCCACGTGGGAGGCGGTCTTGATTTTCAGGCCGTGTGCAGACGTCCCTCATATGGTAGTAGCTGTAATGAACACATGTCCACTCCCTGTTGATCTCCGGACTGATCCCATTGTCCCCAACCATTAGAGCCATTAGAGCCCAATCACTTCCCATGAAACTGGTTGCGGCCTCAGCGCCTCCTGGCCAGTTCTTGGAGGTGGACGGGTGGGCGCCTATCGGGTGTTGGGTTTGGCGTCCTGCAGAACGATTCTGGAGTCACAGGGAGAGGGAGTCTCTGTCGAGCAGGTGACGGGACCTGGAGGTTGCAACAGTCACGATGATGGATGCTCTTCCATGAAAAGGCTGGGAACTGGCCAAAGGTCTAAATATAGAGTGACAAAGAGGAGGGTACGTGATGATGACTGGAGACCAGTTTGAGCCTTTTCAGAAGCCCGTGCTGCTCCTACAGAACATTTTTATTGGCTTGTGTAATGAAGTACACCAGAAGTATTTAATACACATTTAGAGCAAAGGTCATTTTCAGTTGAAAAATAATTCGCGCCTTGTGTCCCAGGTTGTCCTGGAAACCATCCATAATTTGTGAGGAGTCAATGACCTTTATAATCGGCCTATAAAATTGTATAATTTTAAAAGTGATTTCTTTATGTAAGAATTTTCAGTAATGTTTTTTTTTGTTAGATAAACCCAGTTGATCTTTTTAGGCCTGAGTCTTTGCCTTGAATTTTTATTCAAGGCTCGACATGACACATCGTGAACGAGGCCGAGAGCTGGTGCTCATGAAATCTAATTTAATGAGGACTGTGCCGTCAGAGCTGGTTAATCCTAAACATCCATTAAAACACATCTAGGTGTTTTTGTTTCATCATGAACTCACTATTTACTTATACTGTTCATTATCTTCCCTTGCTGTAGTATTTGATTTTGTTTTTGGTTTAGGCGTCCAGGGTTAGAGTTTGATTCTCCCGGTGCTCAGAACAAAATGCCAGGATTCCGTCATGGCTGCACAGTTTTGTTCTGTCAAGCACGGGCAGGCTATTTGTAGTCAGCATCATTTTAATTAATCCAGACACTTAATTGCACTGTTGTTTATATTAATGCAAATCTGTTTTGTCATGTTTTATTTATATGAGCATCTGATGTATTAGAATGAGGCTCGTGGCTGCAGGCTGAACTGGAAACGACTTTCCTTCATGGGCTTTAGGATGAGGCCACACATGTCTAGAGAACAGGGGACGTCTGGGTGACTGGAGAAGTAAAATTGCTCCAGATGGGAGGCCCATGAATATCCTGGAAGGGTCGGGGCTCAAACAGTTGATTCAAACTCTGGAGCCTGGCTATCTCTCACGCCGTAGACGTATCAAGCAAGCCTGGTTCACAGCAGACATGGAGACAGACGTGGCTGGAAAGAGGGAGAACAGAGGAGAAGAGCGACAGGTTGAACTTTTGCCTCCATGCGCCTGAGCCAATCAGCAGCTTCCTCAGCCCCCGGGTCCTGCACCTGAGTCCGCTCTAACCACAGCCTCTTACACCCAGAGGAAGTCCTTTCCCGACCAGTGACAAATCTGGCCGCTCGTCGTCAGAAGGGTCTGAGACATTTGGTTTACATTTCTGGCTTTGTCCCTGTAAGAGCGTGGGTGTCGCCCTGTGTCAAAAGGTTCAGTCGAATTAAGTGACTCAAGTGGTGGAGGGTCAACTGTCGACTATCAGACAAATGAACTCATGACCTCTACGTCTGCGATGGTTGTTTTGAGCTGGGTTTTTTTTTTTAAATGTAATTTGAAAAACATCTAATTCTATTTGTCAGTAAAATTCCCTGCAGTTGCCCCCAAGGTCACCGAGGGCTTGCTCTCTTCAGTGTGTGTGACATGTGCAGCGTGTGACGAGTCGGGCCTGCGCTGAATTCCAAACTCAATATTAGCGGCTTGCAAATGAGGCCGATCTAACAGAATTGGATAGTAAGTCCCAGCGCTGAAGTTAGCATAACTTAGCTGCTGTAATGTGATTTCCCATTTGCTCGACGCAGTCGAGGACATGACACGATTGCAGCGGCAAATGTCTACAGCTGAACACCAGTAACTGCTCTCGAGTTGGGATGTGATGTGTGAGGTGGCAGAGGTGTCTTGTTCTCACGTAACAATGGAGCGTGTGAGGACAACGCTGAAGGTGAGAAGGTGGAGGAGAAGCCAGGAAAATATGTCACTGATGATCATTTGCATTTGAAGTTGTTGAATACTGAACTTTTCAAAAGGCCACAGCATTTTCAAAGTAAAACAATGGACATCTCAAAAGACTCCTCACACGCTCTTCTGCCATCAGAGCGACGAAAAACAAGACAAAAATGAGTCAAATATCTACAGTTTCTACAAGATATGAGTACCTGTAATTGTGCATGATATTTTCATGAAGGTTCAGGAATTTGTGTCTCAGAAAATGTTTTAAAAATGTAACGTTAAATAAAGTGGGACTAATCTTTTTATCTTCAATTAGTATTTTAAAAAAATCAGGGAAGAAATTTGTAGCATAAAAAAGGTTTAACATCTGGAGACATTTGCTTTGCATCTTGTCGCGTTTTTATCTCATTAAACGTGGAACTGCTGCAGGTCAACTAAGCCGGACAGAAAGTCCTACCTGGCTCGGTCCTGGTTCAGAGTGATGTCAGAGCAACGCTTGCGTAAATGTCACGGGAACCATCTGGTGCATCCTATTAACAACATCACACAGTATCACCAAACGCAGCCCCCCACCTGCGCTCCATCCGCCCGCGTACAAAGGGAAATGGCACTGTTAAATCGGGCTGCCTCGTTATGGACTCAGGCACAAAGCGCTTTGTGAATCAAACATCTGCGCAGTCGGAAAAACATTTTGGCGCTGCAAGGGCATTTTTTAAAAACTGTGATTTACTGCTCACGGCGAGAGTTTGACATGATTCACAGCAGCATTGTGTTGCACTCTTGGTCATACAGTGTGGGCCCACAACATATATATATATTCAGTAAATAATGTTTCATGTTGCTAAAGGACACATGAAGATTTATTTCTTTTGCTTTGGCCGTGAGAAGCCAGGCCTCTGGGGAACACTCCCATACATCTTTTTCGGCTGGAGTCCACCTTAAGGCTCAGTCTGGCTGCTTGCCTGTTGGTTACCATGGCGATCCCACTCCCCCCTCCATCCCTTCTCAGCACAAAGTGGAAGTGAGGGTCACTTTGTGGACTGGCCTGTTTTTGAATTTCTTTCATTTTCTTCTGTATTTTTTATTATTTTTTTTTGGTGCTTGGACGCTCAGCCAAGGATGTTCACAGTACCTTAAACACAGGCTGCAACATCATTGACATTTACAGGCTTTTTACATTTTTTCATTTCATTTTTGGTTTCCGTTGGAGTGTTTATGCTCAGCCTGCGGTTTCATTTATCAAGCCGAGCAGACACCAGAGGCCACTGCACAAGTGTGAACAAGTCACCGGCAGCCTCTGTCCCTGCAGAGACTGATGAGGGCCCCCACAGACGAGCTGGGCTTTCTCTCCTTCCCTCTCTGTAATTGCTTTCTCTATCCACCTGTTTGCCCCTTTCTGAGCCTCCAGTCGGACCTTTGCTCTCTCTTCCTGTGTGTGTGTGTGTGTGTGTGTGTAGTGTGGCCCGCCTTAAAAGAGGTGCCACAAAAATAGAAATGTATTTATTTTTTATTATTATTATCATTTATTTTCATATATTGAGATGTCAACGTTACTGACACAACACAGGCACAGTGAGCATAGGTGGGGGGCGGGACCTTCGGCCCGGGGGGTGTGTCTTGTTGCGGGAGCTTCCGCATCCGCCCCAGACGACGCCCGAGCAGGAAGAGACACCGCCTCGTGTCGTCCCCGCTGCTCTCCCGTGACTGAACATTACAGGTCAGTAAAACGGAGTCACCTGCAGAATGTGGCCGCGGAAGGGGGCCAGGTATCTGTTTTATGAAGTTTACATGCGCGGATAATTGACCGCTGAACTTTTACGAGAGCGTTAGCTACTGCCGAGCTCGTGCGGCTAGCTGTTTATTTGTTTATTTACTGATTGGTAGTTGATCCAGGTGGAGCCGTGCACACGGGGTAGCATTGACTGGAAATGTTCATGTGTGTGTGGCATGATGTTATATTTTACTTTTTACAAAGAAGCACTTTGGTAAATGTCAAGATGTTATGACAGTTATGACTGTTCATCCCCCCCCCCCCCCCCCCCCCCCACACCCTTCCCCCGCGCCGCCACCCCGCCCCCCCCCCACACCCCACCCCGCTGCGTCTATCATCTAAAAAAAGTTTTAAACAATGCAATTCCACCGCAATTTCTTTTTTAATCCATAACAGTGCTCAACAATTATCTTCACTCTGACAACTCCCTGTCTTTTCATGATTGATGTGCACATTTATAGAAAATAAATTAAATGGCTGTGAAATTAAACTGCATGAATTGCTGCTGCACGCTCCCCTCTCACAGTCCAGAGACATGCAGGCCGACCCTAAATCGCCTGTGGCTTTGGTCAATAGACGGACGATCAATAGATGGTCTGTGAATTGTATTAAAGTTGTGTGTGTGATGCTGAAGCTGATATTTTAGATGGTATCATCATCACCTCATCTCATTATAACAAGCTATATCAGGTAAACACGTTAATTCCCATTCAAACTGCAATTACCGCTAGAAATAAAACATGTGCACGTTAAATTATGAATTATTAACCTGCAGGGCATCACTGTCCGTACGTCTCTGTCCCTCTGGAACTGACACTTCATAACAGCACGATAATCAGTTTAAAGTTCTGCCTGTTTCCGTATGCTGTCTCATCCACATTTGCACAGATCAAGTGTTTTCACCTCTGACCAGAGTCAGTTTACTGCTCTAATTGGGATTATCATGACACGCTGGAATAAGTTCTGTCTTAATGGGAGGAACACTAACAGCTATAGTGACATTTAGAAGAAATACTCACTCAGGTTGCATGCTATTATATGCAGGCGTTACACATAATATACAACATCTCAAGGTTTGACAACGTTTGAGCCGCTGAGCTGCTGAACCACCATTTCACTTCACGTACACATGTCAGCGAAAACACTGCAAGGGATTGTGGGGGAAGAAAGAAAGGCTGGGATGAGAAAAGGTTACCAGCGAAGTAACCGAGACAAACAGCTTAGGCAGCATGTATTACGGTTGATCTTGTGTGTGTGTGTGTGTGTGTGTGTGTGTTCTAGAGTGGGTGGGATCACAGCGTGATAGACCTGTAACAGATCCGATGTCATTCAGCCAATCTCCGCTAAAGGAAAGTCACTGTTGGCAGGGACCGATCCAGCGGCCTGTTGACTGGTATTGATCCATGCTCACAACATGCAGCCTGTTGTCAGACTTCCAATTCAGTGGAAATTAGCTGAATGACACCTTGGGGCTGCTTTAAGCTCGAGAAATTGCTTTGGAGATGAGGGGGTTTGGAACAGCGACGCATGCAGTCGGGTCAGTCAGACTGTCTGACGTTCCACAAGCTCCTGCTCTGTGTTTCAAGACGAGCAGCAGCACCTACAGATACACACACTTCAAACTAGCTCCACCCCCCGAAACACCCACATATAATGTAATTTCAACCATGCAATACATCATTTCAGTGTCTGTACAAATTCAATACAGCTGTGTGCAATTGGAAGATTGAGCTACTGCATCTGTTTACTGTACACACACACACACACACACACACACACAATATATATATACATGTGTATTGTGTCATTTTAAACTTAACCTTGAGATAACATTGTTTCTATTATTACCTCATGCCTGTATTGTCCATATTTCATTATTTCCACTGGTTCCTTTTTCCTTTATTTACAACATATAAATTCAACTGTATGCATGGATGTTTAGATTGCTTCTTTTTTTTACTGTCCATGTCCTTTGCTCCTGTAATACTCAATGCATATGCACGGATGTGTCCATTTTGTGATGAATAAATCTTTTCTCATATTACTCGTCTACTCTTTGGAATTCTACAAGAAATTTCAAGAAAAAATATCAGATAACCTTTCAGATTCTTGTCCCTTTAATTTAAATGAGCTCAAATAGAAATAATTTCATATAAATTACAAGTATAAATATGTAACCCACACAGTATCATACACTGTGGTCCATCACAGGCCCTCACTAATCTTAATGGTCAAAAAAGGAAGCATACATTAATGACCCGGGAAGAAAAGCCAGCCACATAGTGTAAATAGCATGTTGCTCCCCCCGGCCCACTGGGAATGGTTAACACGTTGCTGCAGTGGGTTCTGCAGGCGCACACCGGCTCGGCCTGATTGATGAGGCTGGAATTAGCACCTTTACTGTGAGGCTGCTTTACTCAGGGGTCGGAGCACGGCCCTCCCCCCACCCCGAGGCAACACGGCACTATGTTGTGGATGATGAAATCTGTCTTTCTAATTGAATGGCAACAATGAGTTTAAATGTGTGTGTGTGTGTGTGTGTGTGTGTGTGAGAGAGTGGGAGAGAGAGAGAGAGGCTGTGTCTGAAATCACAACTATCAAGTTCGTATTCTCTGTTGTACAGGTTTTTACGCTTAGTGTCAAATAATCATTTTTATTCATTGTTGGACTCCAGCTCCCCAAAGTCCGCTGCACAGAAGTCACTAAATAATGGAGTAGGGGCATGAGAGTGAGAGGGGATTTCAGTTGAATGGAGACAGCAAACAGGGAAATTCTGCGTTGGAGTTAATTGACATGGTCTTGGTGACACACGGTTGCTTTTTGTTAGCACTTCCTAAATAGCTGGCGTGCAGCGGCTTTACCAGGAGCAGAACATCTGTTGCAGAGTGTCAGGGCCTGTCAATTAAAAAGTCGAGTTAACACAGGAGACTATTTTTAACAAGCATCCACATGTGTCAACATCCTGTCACTTCCATTTCCAATCCGTTAATTATAAACTCTCACTTCCTCTCAACAATGCATCGGGAAGAGCGCTGCACTTCACATCTTTGGAAATGGAATTTAAAGACACCTTTATGCCATATGGTTAAATCACATATTTAAAATATTACAGTGATTCTAGAGGGAGGGGATTGACTGCTGGTTGTGCAACCCCACTTAATTCAGGCTTGTACCCGAAAAATCAGCTCCGACAGTCTAGTTGTTGTATTTATAAACATAGAGATTATTAATGATAGCATTACTGCTGCCTGGATTCAGCCGTTCTGAAGTCGAGAGAGAGAGAGAGCTTAGTTTTGTGCTGTCCACATGATGGCCCACTCCTCTTGTTTGTTCCCACAACTTTGGGGTGAAGCTCTGCCGGTGAGGTTGCCACCGTGAGCCCGGTCAGGTTTGGGCCGTCCGAAGGTTCAGTCTGCTGGAACAGGAGCAGGCTCAGATCTATCCTTGAAACTGCTGGTGTGACCCAGATTGAGTCAGATATTTTTATCTTCATCACTGCCTATCTCTCATTGTAGCCTAGTTACTGTGCAGACAGACAGCAGGCCATGGCCTTCTGGGTAACTGGATAATTCCTTAAACTTTAGCTATGCTTTGATTTGTATTACATGGACAGAAGAGCCATCAAAACATTGGCAATAAAGAAAAACTTTGGCTTACTCTAAACCGTGTAGAATCTTGAGATACTTGTTCACTAAACACTTTCTGATCAATATTAAAATTTAATACATGAATTCTCATTTTCTAGATTTAGTCTTCAAT
This sequence comes from Pseudorhombus dupliciocellatus, assembly GCA_016785235.1. NCBI lineage: Eukaryota > Metazoa > Chordata > Actinopteri > Pleuronectiformes > Paralichthyidae > Pseudorhombus > Pseudorhombus dupliciocellatus. The sequence goes on from JAFBJW010000102.1 coordinate 1,294,596, forward strand.
TATGTGGAGACAAAGGTCTGAACAAAATATAATTGAATATGTTGGCTGTAACTCTATCTCTATGTAGAGTGTACAGTCTCTGTTCTCACAATCACTCAGATATTTCGGGAAAGATGAGACGTGCTGATCTTTGAAAACAGTCAGATTGAAAAGATGAAGATGATGCTCAGCTTGTAGATTACATTTTAAAATGAACATATAAACATGCATCAGTTTTGAATCCTCAGCCTGCTCCAGAGCTTAGTAGTGATTCTTATGAGCTGACAGTGCCCCCTGCTGGGGAAAGTCTGAAATGCAACTCGTTCAGTAATCATAATTTTAATTTCTGGAGGACTGTTAGTGATAGAATAAATATTCCTAACCCTAACTGATTGGAGAAGCTTCAAATAATGGAAATAGGAAGTAGGTGGAAGAAAGACATAGGGATGAAGACAAGCTGTCAATACTGCAAAATTGAAACTGATTCTGATTCATGACAAAAGCTTGAAAAAAAGTCATAGTTTCAATAAATATATTTACATGTTCTAAAATTACAAATACACATACACACACTTGGCAAATATTCAGACAGGGGATATAACATCAACAATAGTCTCATGTTTGTCATTCTGTTGACGACTCCATCTTTGTTTGTGTCATTCCTTTTAGCTTTCTGCAGGAACTCCACAACTCTGAAGGAACCTCTCCCCACAGCCATCAATGTCCACACACGTCTCATATTTGCGAGCCAGATCCTTGGCCCTCCCCGAGTTGAACAGTTCGATGTTGACTTGTATGGCCTGGCGGATGAGTCCAGCTTGTAACAGGGTGTTCTCAGCCTCCTGGATGTGACCACTCAACAGATGCAAGTGAGCCACTGATACCTCCTTAGATGGCTGGTCCTTAATGAATTTAATGTACTGCACCCTTGGTAAGTCTCCAATGGCAGCAAAGGCAACCTCTGCTGTGTTCAACTCCCTGTTTTCTAAGGACATTCCAGCCAGACTTGCCCACAAGGATTTGTCCTTGGCAAAGCGACAGAGACGCAGCGCGTCCTCCCAGCGTGAAGATGAGACGTATTCTTGAAGCAAGGCTGGATATAGAGGTACGGCACTGTACGTTATTGACCCGTCTGCTTTGCGTAACTTTACCTTGGTGCCAACATAGCTCAGAATGCGGGGGCTTCGGCTGACCTCACAGCTGTCCTTCGTGTACAGTGTCTTTAGCAGCAGGTCCCTGTCAGTAAAGACCACACTGGGGTAGTAACACACTGTGAACTGATTGTCCTCAGCGGCACACAGGATGTTGGCAGTATCATTCCAGGCCATACTGTGAACCATGCTGCCAATTTTGCAGATTTTGTTCTTTGGTCCTACGTGACAAACAGAAGTTAGGTAAAGGTCACGTTTCATGTCTATGAAGGCAACTGTCCTCTTGGTGGATGGGCCACACTGGTCCAGAGCGATCTCCATCACCTCCAGCTCATGGGTCAAGGGCTTCTTGTTGCCAATGGCTTTCCCGTTCAGGGCATTAAAAAGGAGGATGACTTTTTCGTCACTCTGGTCTCGGATGGCAATTGTGTCGTTACTCAACGAGACATGCAGAGCGTTTAGGCTTTCAGCTCTCATACCAGGGACTTTAGGGGCCGATATTAGTTGACCATCATAGGAGAACACATAGAACCCTGTTCCATCCACAAGCAGAAAGAGTTTGTCCGCTTGCAGGATAAGCCTCACGTTTTTCTCCCTCAAGTCAAAGATAAGAGGCGTAGCCCAGTTATTTGAATTGTAAACACAGCACTGGAGGGATGTGGCGACAACCAGGTGACCAAATGCCAGTGAGGCTCTAATGACTCGATCTCCAAACTCCAATGCGTGCACTTCATCGTTCGTCATATTCCTCACCTGCGTGGTGCTCGTACTGGTAAGAGTGACCACATAGTTTTTCCACTCCCAGTCCTGTTCCAACACATGGCCAATGATGACACGCCCATTAGCACAGGCCCCGGCTAAATGGGTAGAGTCTGAAGACCAAGCCAGATTGATCACACCACCCGTGTTGGGTTTCTCCTTCCCATAGCACAGCCCACTCTTTTCACAGAGCCACAGGGAATTGAAGGAGCCCCCAGCAAACACTTGTCCATTTGGTGCCCAGGCCAGAGCGGTGATTGGATGGTCATGAGATGACGAGGAATAAAGTGGATGACCAGAGCTGTCCCACACCTTATATTTAGAGTCTTCTCCACTTGACAGTATCAGGTCATTGATTGAATTCCAGTCCACCTTCAGGACGATGCCATCATGAGCCTTCCACTGAATGACTTTTTTGCTAGATTGCAGAGGCTTAATGAACAACCATTCCCTTGATGTGTAGAGAACTCGTTTTGAGTCTGGACTCCAGCTGACTGAATACACAGGAGACCCTTGGCTTTCCAGTGTTGAGCATAGAATCCCAGTTTTTGACCACATTTTGATCTGTCCATCCTCTCCGGCTGTGACAAGAGCAGACCCGTCGTAGTTCCACCTTCCAGCCAAAACAGCTCCTCTGTTTGCTTTCACACTCTTAATGATGTGCCCTGTCTTAGAGACCAGGTAGAAGGTTCCATTAGTGCTGGTAAGAACAAACATCTCAGCCTGGGTCTGACGCAAGCCCCCAGCAGTTTTGGGTAACCAGTGTATCTCGTTGGGGTAAATGCCATTAGGTAATTTGACAACCAGACTGGTTTCACTGGTCACAAGGTTCCATTTGAGGATCTGGTTGTCCTCACCGCATGAGTACAGTTCATCTGCCTCAGTCCAGCCAACACAGCTCACTAGTTTCTGATGGTTGAATCCCTTTAACAGTGATATCTGCAATCTCATGGTGAAGGTTTGCTCTAGTCTTCTCAACAGTGTTGAAAATGGTACAGTGACACTAACACGGATCTGAAAATAAACGCTTTGATAAGTGGTGGCGGCAACGATGATCAAAGTGCTTTACTCACAACCCTGACGTTTCATGGAATCAAAGGAATGTGTTGAATACGCATCAACCTCAAAGGAATTGGATGTGTGTAAACGTTTAACTTGTTGTATTGAAAGTGGAAACTCACATATATGAACGTTGCAACTATAATTTAAAGTCTAGCTCGAGCTCTGATAGAATCCTGTGCTCGCTCTCTCTCTGAAAGTGTGCACCATACAGGGACTGAGGGTTTATTCTCTAAAGAAATGCTGCCATCTTGTGGAACTATTCATTTAACTGAGTCAAATAAACTGCATGATGGGTGAGCTGTCTTTAAAATCTGAATATACAAATATAATCACTTTATTTTTTAACACACATCTCCTGATCCCTCAAAATATTCAGGGGATTTTTTTTGTATTATTATCAGAAAACTTTCTGATACAGTATTCCATTTAAATCACTTTTAACGTTGAGCATAGTTTTGTTTGCAGTCTTTTCAGACCGTTCTCTTCATCAGTTTAATGTTGGAATATTGTTCTTGCTGCAAACATGGTCTCTTCCAGGCTCCTCCCCCTGTCCTTTGTCCCACGGTCCTCACAGCCTTCCTCTATACACCAGAATGAACTGGGGTTGAACACGGAATATTTTCTCCCATGTGTGGTCCCCCCCCCAGCTACTACCACTAAGTCCATCAGACACACCCACTCACACCCACACTTGCACAGTGTGACCCATGCCATTGGCTGCTCCAGATTTGGCGTCCCGGGGGCCAGATGCCTGTGACCTTCCTGCGCCCCCTAAACGCAGAGTTATTGTGATTAAAGCGTGATTGGCAGCACCGGTTATTAAGTCGTATCCTGGGCACATATGTGGGGTGGTGGGCAGAGGGCAGCCAGCAGCGTGTGCCAGGTGGATGCCACACAGAGGCTAATTCACTGTGACACGCTATCAGAGCACGGTCACACACATTCCCCCGACGCACAGACCCCGCCTACACACGCCACACTGTCTTCCTGTTGTCACACAGCTCCCGGGTTTCAAAGTAAGAGGGCTCTCCTCTAACAACACACCCACACATATTTCAAAGTTATATTTATGAAAACCAACATAATGCATCATTTGAATGGAGAAGTGTTTTTTGGAAAATAAAGGCCTTTGAAGCAAATAAACTCACCAGAGCCAGGGCAAGCTCATGAAAATAATAATAATGAAAACGTGCAGATTCAGGTGCTTTCTAAAAAACACCAGAACATCCATGGAACCAGAAACCACACATTAATAGTCAAGGCTGCTGCCACAGCTTTAATGATTCCGATTGAGTGGGCGTGCAAATGATTTACTCTCCATCAAGAGAAGGTACTCCTGTTTCTCCTGCAGAGGGCATTAGAATATCACATGTGACTATTCAGTGAGTGTGCGCTAGCACAGCAAAAACTATTGATCTATGTGTACAAAATCTAAAAACACACAAGTTCCCATGTACTGGTGGGAGCTCTGCACAGCTTCCACACAGTGTTCATGCCATCCTGCAGCACAGGACATTTTTAGATATAAGCAGGGACCAATAGACTTTTTGAGGGTCATGCCTCTTGTGGTGCCTTCTCCTGCACAACCTACCGTACTTGTTGTTGACTTCCTCTTATTTTGAAGTAGCTGCATATCATGGTTGACCTGATTCAAGAAAAGGAACCTTGAACAGAAGTTTATACATAAATTAAATAACGAGCACATGGAAGCTTCAAGTGTGACTCGAGTCTCCTCTAAAATAAACTTCTCCTTGCTGTCCCGTCGTTCCTCCCCTCTCCACTTGTAACAGCCATCCCTTCAGGGCGTGTGTGACACACACACACACACAAAAACATGGACACACACCACCTCTGGTGTCATTACTATAATGTTATTTTTATGCGAATTCAACCCTGAAAATAGACAGGGGGAGACGGAGATGAAAAACAAGAAGCCCATAAAAAAATCCTCAAAGCCAAAGGGACACTCGATGCCCAAGGAGTCGAGAGCAATCTTTCATTTATTCAATTAGCTAACGAGGCAAGGGATCCAGACACCGACGGAGGATTGATGATGGGGAAGAACTTCTCTCAGCAGGCAACGCTTACTAAGGACTTTTCCTCCTGTCTCTCTCTGCTTCACTCCATCTTTCCCTTTATTCAGGAAGAAGGTTCACCAAGGGAAACTGAGGGGACCGTGAGGATGACCTTGAGCAGCTGTTCTGTCAGACGAGAAAAAATTAACAAAGGATCGAGTAAAAACGGAAGGGAAAGTGAGGCATAGTTTGGTTTCGCTGATATGCCTGTCTTTTTAGTTAAACATATTTAGATTCAGTTTAAAGAAATATCCACTGAAAACGAGTAACATTTGCAAAGTAAACTATTTCCATTTATTTATCTGATTTCTCCTTTTCTGAAAAATGAGGTTGAGAAGAGCTAAAGAAGGCAGCGCTCTGTGGTGATTTTATAGCATTGCATTTTTTTTTCTTCTGCTTGTCCACTTCATTGTTCAATGAAAGTGGAAAAGTGCTTCACAAATGTGTGATTTATTTCTTTGTTCCTGCAAGTATTTTGACACCTTGTGGGATGTTTTCACTTTTTTCTTGGTGGGGATGTTAATGACTGCCTCTGACTCACTGATGTCTGGTGTTGAAATGTCACCGCACACAAAACGATGGCAGAAGCAACACAACTGAACTGTCATGGTTATTGTGCTGCATGAAGACGGATGGAATCATCAACATTCATATGATTCCAAAGAAAAAACACATGTTTAACTCTCTGGTCTTTATGCTAAAAGTCAAGAACACATTGGGGCCTTAGAGGAAGGGAGACCTCTTCCCGTGACTGCAGACCATTGAATCCAGGCTGTAGCTACATAGCTAGCATCTGGACTGGACCGCGAGCAGGCGTCGTGGATGACAAATGTCAAAAGCAGCTTTATTTAGCCACAATCCAGAGCTGAGGGGGTGTAGCGTTGACCTCTGGCCTGAGGTCACGCCCTGACATTCAGCCTGACATTTCAGAAGGATGTCAGCTCTCATCGCCAGTAAAGGACAGTGTTGCTGTCCTGTCAGCAGGAAGTGAACTTTGACCCAGGGGCCACGTCAGGATGTAGCCTGGACTTAAAGAACGCAAGTGTGTGTTCAAAAAGTCCCAAAAATCTCCTAACCACCGTTCCTTTAACCAGAATCTCACAAGGTCCAAAGGAAGGATTTGAATGAGAAGCTGTGAGATGTTAGGAATGGAGAAATACAGCACTCAAATGCAGCAAAGAAGCTTTATCATAGGCAAACCACGAGGAAAGAAACGAAATGCAAAAACGGGATTCCATAAACTCAAAGATCAAAACGAAACATGCAAGGAAACAGCAGGGAAAGTGAAAAAGCATCAAGGCACAAGGCTTACGAGCAGGAAGACAAATGAAAGTCGACGAGCTGACAAAGGGAATCACAGAGAGGCTGCGGGGATTATTGAACACAGGTGCAGACAATCACAAGGGCGGGAACAAGACAAAGGCAGGACACGAAACTACACACACACAAGGAGCAACAGCTCAAACAAAGTGTTCACCAAATCTCAAAAGTCCTCCGCTCGCCGCTCAGAACCAAGACACCGAAACATTTCACCTTCCAACATTTTTTTCGAAGGGTGAAGGGTGTTTCGGATAATTACTAGTTACAACCGTAACGAGTCATTTAAAATCAGATGATGTTTACGTGACTGTTTCTGTCAAATATAAAAGGAAAACGTGTGATGGAGACTTGTTAAATTTTACCAGTGGTTTAGCTAGTGGGAGGAGCTAAGGCTATTTTCGTTTTGGAGCTGGGGCTGAAATGAGCACGAGCCATGCGTTGACTTTATGATTGAACCTTAATGTTTGCATTAGTTTGTCTAATATTTTTGATTTTTCTTTTTTTTACTCATTGCAGTCAGGACGCCTGAAACCCAGCTGAACGAAGTGGAGTCTCTTCCTTCCACGAGGGGCTCAACCTTAAACACCATCTCTCCCTTTACCTTTTCTTCTTCATCTCATCCACTTTCGCACGCAACTCTCTCTCTAATTTGTCTTCTAACTGTCTGTCTCCTTCTTTCTCCCATACCTTGCTCTTTTCCCCCTTCTCTTGTCCTCTCCTATCCACCATCCCCTCCCTCCCTCCTCCTCTGCGATCCTGCTGCGTTTCTTCTTTATTTGCCACGGGAGCCGCTGCGGAGCGGCTGGAGCTCTCCAGCGGGCCCTGACACTTTAGGCTCTGATGGATCGGCGTGCCAGCGGATGAGTGTGATAAACGGTAAGTTGATGGATAGATCTGTCGGCCGGTGGAGACATCACAAGGCAGTTTCTCCGCTGCTGCAGCTCCTCCCCAGGCAGCGGGAGGGCCTGCAGGCGGCCATTTTGTGCCAAGCCACAGGCCCTAATGGAGGAGCCGGGGCCTAATGAGGCCAGATGATTAGACAGCATGAAGAGAGGGGGAGGGGGGGCAGTAACCTGAGTGGGATTTTCCTGATGTAGCACTACTGGTGGTAGAATCTAACACTGCAAAAGAATCTGAAATCGAATCAGACGTGATTGGTGAAATGAAAACCAGGATGTTTCACATGAAACGCAGGCGGTCATCAGGGGCCCGATGCTTCCACTCCAACTGTAACACTACCTGCATGAGCTCTAAAGCCCCCCCCCATGTTTCACACACGTTTTTGAATACAAACCTTATTCATGCAGGTTATGAGGTGGAGTTACTCAACCTTGTGAGATTTTATTCCTCACATTTTTCTCTTTTTTTTGTCTTAGTTTAAGTGTAGCAAGTGTAAGTGTATACGAACAATAATTTAAACTTTAAACTTGGCTCATTATTTATCAATTAAATGTATTAATTAAATATTTATTTATATGTATTTATTATATTTATTTAAATATTTGCAACATTTACAGTATATATCAGAAACATATTTGGGTGTATTGTTTTTTTTAATGTTTAAAGTAGTTATATTTATAAGAAAATGTCCTGAGTCGTGTTTAATAAGAGCCATGATCAGCTGCCACCACCCTCCACCTTCCATCAAGGGCTCCCAGAAGAATGACAGAGACCTTCAGAGGGAAAAATAATAACAGCATCATCTGATGACTCCTGCGTGTGAAACTTTATTAACTTGGCTGGTGACATAATAACCATTACTCATGAGGTGAGAGCTGCGTCCTTTGGGTATCGCTGAGAGAAAACTGACGCTATACATAATCAGCATCTTCTGGACAAACTCTCCCTCCCTGACGCAGTGAAATTGGCTCAAGTCAGATTTTTTATTTTTTATTTAAATTTTCTTAATTTCTCCCATACTTTCTTATAATGGTTTATTTGCTCTGGTTATTGTCGTCTGACACTGGAGACTCACTGGTTGTTTCTCATCTCCGTTCCAATCTCCCTACAAGGAGGCGTATCGGTTTTGTACGGCACTAATAAAAACTGGTCACAAACAATGACAAGCTAATTTGCTCCATGTTCAGCACTGAGGTCATTATATTCCAGGGATATTATCGCTATATGGTAAGAGAGCAGTTGACTAGACCCCCATGAAATGACTGTTTAGAGGGGATTTTATGTCCATGACGCATCTTTGCATTGCATTGTCTCTCAGTGCAGTTCTATTCAGCTGTATTATTATTATTGTTTTAAATTGCACACAACTTGTGAGGCCCCTTTGCCTCTGCTGTTCTCTGTATTGACACTGAACGTCCAGAAGAGATCGCTCTCGTCTTGCGTTTGAGCTGCGTCCCCAGTAATCCACAGACAAACAGTGTCTGTTGCAGAGCCTTAATAATAAGTAGAGAAATGTCCCCTTGTGCAGGTGGAGTCAGTTTCAGATGTAGAGACCCAGAATCATCAAAATAAGATTCTAATTTCTAAGATTCTATTTTCTCTGATCATCGTTGTAGAGAAAAGGAAAACAGCCAATTATTATTATGTTAAGTAAGCAGGTCATTAATTTAGACTTAATTCTGAAACCATCAGATTTGCTATGAACAGGAATCTTTATATCCAGATGCAAGCTGGAGCCGATCCTCTTACACTGACTCTGGCTGCTTGGTTTTAATGTCACAACTCTTAGTCAGTGTCACTGCACACTTTATACGTCAGCCGTGAGCGCCGCCTATAAAAGTCACTTCCAAACCTGGCTAATAGCATTGCCGGCTCTTTGGATCAATTATGAGATTGAGCGTTAATATGTCACAGCCCATCTCGCGTGTGACGGCCACAATAAACATGTCCACCGCTGGACGTTTAACGGCGGCCCGGCTGCTGAGCGTTCACGCTCCCAACCAGTGAGTAAGCTAACATTTATGCTAATTCTAGCTGAATAGAGTGAGACCTCTTTTATGTGAGTGAAGGAATATCATCTCTGGCATTGTGTTGGACCTTTTTCACTCAGCTCTTTCCCTTTGCTGTGGGAGCGGTCAGTCGCCTGCCTCAAGGCCACACCAGTGTTATTTTAATGGAGTGCACATTACCTTATTTTCCTGAGTGACAAGAGGAAAAATGACACTCTAAATGAACATTTAGTCATTTTTCAGACACCTTCAACCAAAAAGACTTCAAACCGAGGGACAACACAAATGCCTGGGCCACAGTGGGTGTTGGTTCATCAACCAACCAGAGGGTCGGGTGTTCGATCCCAGTCACTGGTCATCAGTGTCTGATGAGAAGCTGATCTGATGTGATCACCAAAAGAGAAAGCCTACATTCTGTGTGCGAAGCACAAGATCTTCCAACCCTGCGATAAAATAAAAGGATGGCTTTTACTTTGAAACAGGTACAGGAAGTCTTGCAAAAAATTAAATAGATAGATACATAAGACGATTCTTATTTTTCCTCGCTGTCATATTTCTCCTCCTTTTCACAGTTTTGTTCCTCTACCAGCCCCCTCCCCCATTTGAACACTCTGGATCACGACATGTGCAGAGGGAGAGAGAGAGAAATGCTGTCACACACACACACAAATGACTGTGTGTGTGTGTGTGTGTGGCGGCGAGGTAACTTTTTGCGGCGGCTAGCTGTGAAGAGACCCACCTAATTAAAAAGAGCATGAATATTCATGAAACACTCATGCAGCTACAGCTAATTACATATTCAGAGAGGTTTGGTCGGCGGGGCTGGTGTGAGTGCTCTGACTCAACTCCGACACACTGACAACTCAATAAAACACCAGCTGCAACGTTTCAATCCAAATCCAAGCGGCAGACTTCAAGATATGTATTTTAATGGCTTTATTTAGGTGTAAATTTCCAGCACAGAAGACAAAAACAAATGTTATTACCTGAATGCCCAAACAGCTCCTCTTATCATGTTTGTCCTTTATACTCTTTTACAGCAAAAGAGGAAAAAGTAAATGACAAACACGGCTGAAGTTGTTCATCCTAAACCCTTGTCATCATTCAGGCTCTCGACTGGAGGAAGCCAGCGTCCACACCCTCGTGAAATAAATGGCTCCAGCAGCTTTGAGATGCAGCCTCCTACTTTTCAAGGTAATTAGACCTAAACTGGATGATCTGTTGTCAATGCACAGTCTGACACGACCACCACTACAGTCAACACTTGCAAGCCGTCTAAACAGACAGTAACATCGTTTATACAAGACGAACGCCATCGTCCCCGTCGTGTCTCAGAAGCTCTTTGATAAAGCATCACTTCAGATAATATTTCTTGTTAATTAGAACAATCTTGAGAGTGAAACTTCCAGTAAACTTGAACTCGACATTAAAGAGTCTCTCCCTCTTCTCCCTCAGTGATTTTCTCTCACTATTTGAATTTCTTGAGACTGAATCAATAACCAAATGCACCGTGTGCAAAAGAAGAAACACCGTCGCCATTATGCAGAATTCTAAAGCTATTTATCCTTTTTAAGGAACATGATAGACCCATCGATGAAGCACACTTTCTTTCTTCTCTTTCATATCCACAGGGTTATTTATTTATTTATTTATTTTCAATTTCCAATGAATATGATCAAAATGTGACAAGAGAATCAGAAGTCGCAGAAGACTCGGCGCTGAGTCTCAGCTTTAGCAGCAGGAAGAACATTTTCACACAGTTCAGAGGATCGGTGTTAAAGGAAGAATCGCACGGGCGAAACAAAGGCAGAATCTGAAATGAGGAGAGAGGTTGAGAATAAAAAAAAAAAGAGGGTGTGAAACATGAACGGCGGAGGAGAGATGGGAATTACTGTGCTCATTCTGATGGGTCTAATAATCACCACTTTGCCCTGCCTAATGTGGAGCCCCTCTAGCAACAGAACATGTTTTATTCACTCGTCCTGTCCCTGTCCGCGCTCTCTGCTAGCTAGCGGTTAGCACAGGCTAGCGCTGGCGCCGCTGCAGGAGCAGCTAACACGCCAAGAGCTAATATTAAGCACAAGAGATCTTAAATAAATGAAATAAATGGACCCTTGACCACCAAGCTCCACTAGCTGATTAGAGTCAAATGCAAATATAATTAAGCAGATATTAGAAAATGTAAATTTATTGAGCAGCCAAAAAAAACAGTTTCATCCATGATGATGTTATTAAGCCCATATTGAGGGTTAATATACGCACTGAGGAGTATTGGTAATGGAATGTTAAGAGCCCCCTTGAGACTACTTTTCATATACTGCAATTTAACTGTTTTGCCAATAACTTAATAAAAGTCAGAAATTTGAGATAAATCTCTTCAACATCTTATATCCTCCACTGGCACTTGAAAGTATTTAAAAACCCTGAATGCAAAGCAGATCCCACCCAACCAAATGATGTCACATGATGGTGCCTCTGTCGTAGTCGGCGTTGTTTGTATTTACTATATACAACCGATGTACATGTGCATTTGCATATAGAGCGTTTGGAGGGTTTGGGATCCGATCACAGTGGCCTCTGGAGACTCTTTCTAATGCCAGGTGTGAAATGACACACTTAAAGCTGTCCACTTGTGATAAGATCACGTTAATTCTCGGTATGAACACGGCCAATGTTCCTCTAATCCCTCGCCCTTGTGAGATTACCCATTCACATAAATGGATGACATCGTACTGCCAGCGGTCCTTCAGCTTGTCACATCTTCATTGTAATTCATATTAACGTGTAATGTAAATATGACAATATAGCTGTAATGTCCCCCTTCACGGATTAGAAACGCACCGGCCTGTTTCCTGCAGCAGTGAAATCAGTTAAACAACATAAAAAGCTGCAGTGGCTGTGATGAGGCAGCAGGGTTTTGTGCTGTGCTGAGAAGCAGCGGAGAGCGAGGCAGACGTCTTGATGGGTGACCAGAGTAGAAACATGTAGGCTGTACGCATGGCATTCTGGGTAGGAGCATTCTGATGTCCATACCCTCCAGAGGAAGGAGGAGATGACAAAGCCTATAAAGGCATTGCATTTCTGGTCAGTCAGATGTGTCAGAATAGCATCAAGTGTGTGTTATTGCATAAAACATCGTTTCTGGTTGAGTTCAGACGTATCACAGATCGGTGAGCAGCGAACGGCAGCAGCCAGTCTGGGAATAACAACGTTATACATACATCCACTCTGTTTTAACATTCTGCAAAAACAATCTCAAAACTTTGAATGCACCCAAATGTTTATGGTGGGGAGTCGCGTTAGCAGCCGGAGCCGTGCGAGCCTCATTGAGCTGTTCTGTCGAGGAAACGTTGGAGCTGAAGTATGGATTCACATCAAAAATACACAAACAGAAACATGATGAGACACAGGCCAGATGTTTGTTTTTCCCAAACAAGGAAGGATCAAAACAAAACAGCTATCCGACGTCGAGAAAACATATAAAAAAAAATTACAAAACATAAAGGAGACAAGGACTGTTCACTTCATTCTCATCCCACATCCCTAATTGATTACTGCAAAAAAAAAACATCTCCCAGGCTTTTTGAGATATCATACAAATATATTTATAAAAAAATAAAACAAGACTGAATATAAAAACCCATTCACCTGGCGTGATCTGAATACAAATGATAGAATATAATTAAATAATCTTTGTGTGGATTTATGATGATAAAGACAAACACGTGTAGAAGAGTCTTTGCCCTGATTCATCACGATTAATCGAGCTCATGCTGTCTCACTCGGAACTATACAATTGATCTTTTTTTACATCTGTCAACGTTGTTTGAGAGTCGTTGTGCTATTTGAATCCGATCTCGACACGTGCAGTACCGTGATAAAGTGCAGGTATGGAGGTGTTTTACTTCCTTCATTCTTTTCTTTGATAAATGATCCATCATAGGGGGGCTCCTTGTTTTTGCAAAAGAACATTTTACCTTCTACTTTTTAGAAGAAACTTCCGATCCTTGCAACATCTGTCCTGCAATCAGGATTCTGAGGCTATTAGCCGAGCATTCATCACCCGCTGCTGTTTGCGTTTCCAAACCGCCTCACCCCTTACAGATGCACTTACTTATGTTTACTGTCATTTACAAGACGACTCCATAAATCAAAATGAAGATGGTGAAAAATGACTGCGAGAGCGTGCACGGCTAAAACAAACGGCGTCTAACGACTCGCGTTTGATGAGAGGCGAGCTATAGCCAGGTAAAGTTTGAACTTTCGTATTTAAATGCCTTTAAACCTTCAAAGTTTCAGGCGGAGATGTGCAGCACGGGATGAAAGAAGAGCAGTGTACATGCACTAATTATTTTTGCCATTAGTGATGGGTGTGTGTGTGTGTGTGTGGTACATGCCGGCCATATGGAAAAGACAATGACGCAGAGTAATTTAAACAGAACAAAGAAGAGAAGCGCTGGAACCATAATTAGAACACTGATTAATCAGCTGATAATTTTATCTTGATTAATGCGACTGATTTTCTCTTCATTTTGACCCGAGCCAGTCAGGCCCAGTCCAATTAAATTTAAATTATGCGTCGGAATCTGTCCAGTCCACCCGCAGCCTCCCCTCCTCCCTCCCACAAACACTGAGCTCACACATGCACCACAACTGCATGGATTAAAGCGTGCGCTATACACACACTTGCATACATGCATGCATAATCACACCCAGCGATCTTTCTTCTCCAAAGCTGGTCTCTGAAATTCAGCAAAGATGAATCGGATTGTTCAAAGAGTTAATACTGTCGTGTGTAAAGAAAGGAGGCGAGGAAATGTACACGAGTGACAGCTCGTTTTGTAAAATGTGCATTTTTAGGCTCACAACTTTTGTTGTAAAGCTGAAACACTGGAGCTGCTCCAGCAGCAGTTTTCTGGAGGTAGTTCCTCTGAACAGAATCAGCTGAGCGTCAGAGCTAAAAAGTTCTACTGGTGCGTATATAAATCAGTTCCACAGTAAAATACACTCACAGTCCATTTGAGACAAGGAGTGGTCATCAAGCTGATAAAGCAAATTACAAATTCAGAGCCAAATAATCTGTTTTAACCAATGACGTTAAAACAAATTAACCTCAAGTGATAAATCCAGGAGCAAGATTTGTGACGCCTTGACTCTGCAAATTTACTCTAAATTCTCTCCTACAACACAAAAAAGCTAAAGCTAAACTTTGGTGTTTCTAAGTTTCTGTGCATTTCTCATATAAAGGATTTGTGACTGTCAAAAAAACTGTTTGGATATTTTGCCTCAGGCTCACGGATCTGTGACATGAGGAAACGCTTCAGTAAGACATCAGAAGCATCAGTCTGACTCGGCTCTTGCTGTGGTTGAGAAACGGGAGGCACCTGACCCCCGGGTCGCGCTCCTCCAGCCAGCGGCCGCCTCCTCCGTCTCCACAGTGGCAGGTGCATTTATTCTGTCAATTAGAAGAGGAGGGGGGGAACAGTTGGACGGCTAAATGAAAGAGGAAACGCTGCTCGACTCTTCCCTCTCTTCATCTGTCTCTTGTCCCCCCCCGTCTTTCTGTTCCTTGGCCTCAGCTCAACTGACTGGCCCCGTTCCAGAGCCTGCCGACTGACTTTGGACACGGCGGACCTGCGCCGAGCCGTGCCACGTGGCCCCGCCGAGCCCGACGCCATGTGCCAGCGCTGGCAGTCGGACCGGCGTCGGCGCCGGTCTTCCGCGCCCCAGATCCCCTGGGAGACGACGCGCAGGGCGAGGGTGTTAATGCTTTCAGATCTGGTTAGGACCAGGGTGACAGCTCTGTTACCTGTGTGGGAGGGGTTGGGGGGGGGGGGGGTGTATGGAGTAAAGGGCATCTGCTTCCCTCTCAGACAGCTCAAACAAACCACCCCGCCCCCCATGTGCCCTCCTCTGTATGTTGACACACATTTACTGCATTCTCGAACAACTTTGTTAAAAAAACTAAGTACAACAGACGAGAAATGAAAAGATGTGACATTGTTTAGTCTGAAAAATCTCCTGCTTCTTTCTCACAGTTCACAGAAAGAAGCAACCAGTCATCACGCTAACGTGTCTGTCATGTGACTGCGAGGTCTGAGCGAAGTCAGAGAGTGCAGCTCCACACACACACACACACACACACTCACCTCAGGGTGGCTCTGTGTTATGGGAGGCTACTTATTAAAATAAGAAATCCTGGGAACCAGCTCGGTGGCCTCCTCTGCTGCCTTCGCTGTCAGTGGTCATTGGGCTTTCCAGAGAAATAACGTTGTCTTCTGTCAGCCTCCCCGCGCCTCCTGTTTGAGGCCCTGGCGTTGGCGTGCCAGCCCGGCTAGTCGATAAATAAATGATGAAATGTGAAATGAATAAAAACATGAATGACTGTGGCGATGACACTGTGTGACAGCCCAGAGATGGGAATTAGGAGCCAAAGCGGCGCTAAAGCTGGGTTATTGGGCAGGGGCCCCCGCTAACGAGCCGTGAGATTGAGTTTGACACGACGAAGAACAGGTGCTCGTTTATTTTCCCAAATAAAACGACTGCGCCAAAACTCGTCCGTCCGAGGCTTCAGCCAGTACGCTCGCTGTGATTACAGAGGAACCTCATTAAAGCGCTGCTTTTCTTCAGGACTCCGCGTGTTTCTGCCTCTGACTCCACTCAGGCTAATCCAGCTTGAGGCCGTTCTTGACGATCCTCGCGCTATTGGACGCCTCCCGCGATGCGCCGGCATTTTGCCGTGCGCAGGTGTGGCGACGTGGGCAATCACGAGCGCTGCGTAATTACCACGGCCATATCCATAACAGCCCTAACCCCCTAAAGTACTAAAGTGTGCTCAGGGTAACCATCTAGCGGCGCCTCCCTCCATCCTCTCCTCTCGCTGTCGCTCCTTCTCTCCGGCTAAATCATAAAACCTGGCCGGGGTCCAGGGGCCTCGCTGCCTCTGCCCGGCTTCTGGCGGGGAGGGAAATAAAGCCAGCCGGCCCCCTCGGGATGCTCTAATGTCTGCGTTAATTGTGAGTTATGGGAAAACATGGCGAGAGCGCAGGGGTCAGGCCTGTCAGTTATCACACTCTTCAGGCGGAATTTGCCACAAAGCTTCCTGTTTATCTCGCCGTCAACGGGGGAAGAACACAAGGAAATTAACATTAGCGCCCCGATCTGTTTCTGCCCCCCCCCCCCCCGCCCCTTCCTTGTTTCCATCCAAGCTGGCTATGTCACCCTCATGGCTACAGTTTGAATTGAAGTAGACTAAAATTTGAAATTTTTTTTTATTTCAGCAGCTTTGGGAAATATAAGATTTTACAACACCTCTGAACAGGGTTATATGGTGATGTTCATTCATTTAATGAGAAAAACGTATCTCTCTGGCTCAAAGGTGAAATGAGAGCAATAATGATTCTCATGATGGGCCATTTTTCTCTATGAGTCATTGCACACCCTGAACTCGGTGTCGATGTCCCAATCTCTCATTAGAGCGTCGCTACAGAGCCAGATTAGCTAAAACAGACGTTGTCACAGTGTGTGGAGAGCCAACTTCCATGTCAAGCACATTAGCACGAAAGCCAATGAGAGAGTCTGGAAGTGAGGGACGGCCCCTTTTAGAACCAGAGCTATTACTGTCGTAACTTCTCTGTGATGTACAATTACAGTTTCAAAAATAATAACCCAGTAAGAATCAAGAAGCAGTAGTTTCATCTGTAAAGCCACGTCTTCCTCTCACTGTGAGCGGATTCACACACGACGCGAGATTCATTTCTCTGGCTGGAACTATGAGCTGAACAGTACTGAATCATTCCGAGCTCAGCGCCTCCTCCTGCTGCTTTGATTATAACGTGTGCTGAGAAGAACGAGAAGAAGAACCAAAAAGTGGACAAGCGTTTGAAATATTAAAGCGTAAGCAAGGCTACGTTGGACACGACTGTGCTAATAGTTTTTTTCCAGCGAACTTCTGCAGATATTTCCTAGAAGTATTGAAAAGTACTTAAGTGTGAATTAATTCAAAAATTATTATGAGTTATTTTTTTATTTATTTTATTTATTTTATTTAGAAACTCTCAAAGTAATTACTGTTCCTGAATGCCCCTCTTTCCTGAGTAGACGCAGTAATGGCTAATCAGCTGTCTGAGAGGGAACGCGGGGGCAGTGATGGTGTGTGTCAAGGTTCAAGTCTTTTCACTGGTGAAGTACACGTGTTCAAGGTAGAACGGGTTTCTAAGCTGCTCCTTAAAACGACAACAATAGACCTATAGACGCTGACAGCGGCGCACGTGACACCGTCTGACCTCAGAGCTGTTTCAGCAAGCAAGTCACACATTTGCATGTGTTTTATGTTGCATTTAAGGCCACCTGGCACATTTAATTCAGGTTTTCACTCAAGGGGTTGTACTTGTACTCAAAACAAGTACTCGTGCATCTCCCTATGTCCACTATAGTGACAAGTACCACTGCCTGGCTGCTGTTTGTTGCTTGGGAAGTATGTGGCCTAAAAGAGAGGTTGGAGTGGCCTTTGGTGCAGTTTTAAATACATACATTTATGAGTAAAACTTTATATACGTAATGAAAATCAGGAGATGTGAGACTATGCCACAGCTTAACTTTATCAAATGAACGGAGAAAGAAAGAGTCGACGTCCGTGCTGCAGAGCTGCTCTCTCAGTTTTTGGGGACCAGTAATGAAAGTGGAGGTATACTGTTGTCTTCCTTATTTGGAGATTTCATGTTCAGCTCTTCAGTGCTCACCCCAGTGTGTTAGAAATCTAAAGTACATGCTCCCTCTGAGTAAGGACACATGCATAGATGCTGTTTGATGGTTTGCATCGATCTACAGGCTCCGTGAGGAGTCAGTGAGGAGTCAGTGAGGAGTCACTGAGGAGACCTGTGCTCCTCCTTCCCACCAGCCGGACACTGACCAGCTGAACCGCCCGGGTCTCATCTGCACAGAGCTACAGTATGTTAACCAGACAGGGACGCAGTAGCACTCATGAATAATACACAAAGGATATCATAGACTGCTTAGTACTGCATACACAGCTCAGCTGCCCTCCTCCTCCTCCTCTTCCTCCTCCTCCTCCTCCTCCCTGTCCTGTTTTCTCCATAAATAATGCATTAAAAGGAGGAAGAGCTTGTTTACTTGAGGTTCGTGTCGTTCTTCTCAGGCAAATTATTTTCTTCTGTTTGACTGATGGGTCAACATAAGGCGAGGAGGAGACTTCATTTTCAATCTCCTTCCATTTCCTTCCCACTTTTATGCTCTTTTTTTATCTGTGTGTTCGAGTGTGTGTGTGTTCGACAAAAAGTGAAATAAATATCTGGCAGAGACTCGTCTGTATTTCACATATGCAGCGGTGCATCGAAGGAGGCAGCACCGTCAAACCAACCATTCCAGACGACCAGGAAGTGGTCTCCTCGTCTTTCCTCCCACCATTAGTCTGTGTGTGTGTGTGTGTGTGTGTGTGTGTGTGTGTGTGAGAGAGAGAGAGATCTTACTAAGGGTCCAGGAATGGAGAGAAATGTCTCCAGGATCACTCTGCGCTGTCAGTGTAAACATCAACAAGCTGTCAATTGTCCTTCCCCAAAGAAAGTGAACAGTTTGTTTACTGCAGCGACTAGTGAGGAAAGTCCTTGGGCCTGCAAAGACTTTTTCAAATAAATTGCACCATTTTGTTTGCGAGCAGAGGGCTGACGCAAAGCACAACGGCAGCTCTGCCAGACGTACGATATATGTGCGCTACCTGGAGAAAAATAAAAATCGCCGCCTATGATGAGTGTGTCTAATGAAGAGGCTCAGACAGAGCATTGCTGACCCTGCGCTGACCCGCACATGAAACGAGAAGCAGTCGGCAGAATGCCTACAAAGCATAGTACCTGCCACTTTGAAGTCACATGGAAAACTCGCCATCTGGCGTAAGCGTCACAATTTCACTTTGACAATTCTCAAATGCTCAGTCCTATACAGCACACTCCTTCTCCTTCCCCTCCATATTGTCTCATCTGCAACACAACACAGGCCTGCTGCTGCGCCTTAACCATTTCAAAGTGTGTGTGTGTGTGTGTGTGTGTGTGTGTGTCACATGTATCCTAATTAGACAGTGGTAAGTTTTCTACAATTTTAACAATGTAATTTCACATTATCGTCCTGTGAGCTGCAGATTATTGTGTAATGCACCTTTAACGATATTTTCTGATTTCACTGTTTCTCCTTTATGGCGTCAGCTTTAAATTGTCCCATTTTATTTGATTTACAGTTTAGAAAATAAGAGAATGTATATATTTTTTAATGTGTTGGTCTTGACCTTTGACTGATCGTGACCCCACCCACTCCCAGGAGGACAACAATAGCCTACAATAAAATATATAAAGATAAGCACGGGGTTAGCCTTCAGATGCTCATTTGAAATGTATTGATGGAAAAAGTGATTCAGTGGTTGTATTTTTACTTTTTCTCGAAAGACTTGAGAGATTTAAAAAGTTTCCCCTGTGAATTTTGGAGATCACGATCAGATGCACCAACACTTTTCTTCACTTCTTCTATGGGATGTACAGACATTTAATATTTCCCATCCATTTCTATTACCAGTCAGTTACATTTACCTCATCTAAATCCAATCTGTATTTATTTGTAAAGCGCCAAATCAAATGTACTTCCCTCTGTCAGTGCACCACTTCAACCTGCAGCACTGTTCCATCTCAAGTCAAGCTGCTTTCATTCAGACGTCTTCATTAACGTATCAGTCATAATAACGTCTTTCTATATGGCTTTGTCTTGAAATGACTGATTCTGTTTTTGTGTTCTTGTCTGAGATACGTTGTAAAGCAGAGATTGCGTAGACAGATGGGAAAATATCCGTTTTAGAAAAACAACAGTAGTGTAGACAAGACATAAATAAACACACTAGCCCAGCTAATATGGAACCAAGCTGCAGCATCTACTTCAAGTAGACAAATGGATAGCGTTTTTTCGATTTGATGAAAGTGAAATAAGAGTTTCCGTGGATCATCGCTGTTGCTGCTGTGAGGGAATGACAGAATGCTGCCTGCTGTTGAACTGTTAAATCAGAACACATCAGCAGCACCGTTATCTGACTTTATCTCACGTTTAGCTGAGCAAATCTGGGGATTCACCGCACACAAAAACACCACACTTAGTTCTTATCCACAGCTCGCTTTCATGGTTTTGATCTCTGTTCATCAGCACCTTGTTTATGTCCCCACTGACACACACACACACACACACACATCAGACTTTTTATTCACTGTTTTTCATTGCATGTAAATGTGCTCCTCAGATTTTACTGATATTTCACTTCCCTTCTGAGTATCATTGGAATATGAATGTTTGTGGCCACAATCCAGTAGATATTACCAGGAGGGATTTAGGGATTAGTTAGGAAATAAAAACTTGGGGACAAGAGATGATTGCATGTGTGTGTGTGTGTGTGTTGTATTTTGTCAAGATGTTGTATGGAATATCTGATGGGTTTGTATGTATAAAACCTTAAAGTCACGTTGCTGAACACGTGGCTGCATGTGTGTGTGTCGTACGCCGCCGCCGGTCACAGGTGAGTGTCATGTGTGATGATCATTATTGCCATACACCTGCTCCGCTCCTGCAATTAACTTTGCCGATGCAAATGAGCCTTATTGCATCACCGAGGCCTCGCCTCCTCCCCAACAGACTTGAGGATGTTCATCTGCTGGATCTAATTAACGTAATGAGAGAGGGAGGGAGAGATGAAAGGATGCATGGAGGAGTGGAGGAGGAAAAAGAGAGAGATGGAGGGGGAGTGGGAGAGAGGCAGAGCACTGAAAGAAGTTGGCACAGGAATAGAAAATGAAGAGAAATGGTAGAAGCTCAGTGAGTGTGTCCGTCTGTGTGTGTGTGTGTGTGTGTGTGTGCATAGGATTGCTTTATAGTAAGCTTGCCTGCATGTGTCTGTCTGTACATGTCTTCTGGGGCACTGTCTCTTTTGGAACGTATGGATACGTCTGTCTGTAAATCTGTGAGCTGATGTGATGTTTTTGTAGTGTGTGTGTGTGTGTGTGTGTGTGTGAATTGATGGAGTGTTGGAAGAAAGAAAGGACGAGAGAGAGCAGAGGAGGAGACAGCAGGTGTTCTGACAAGGACAAAAGCCGTCTCACACACACACACACACACACAGTCGTAGTGTAGAAAACAAACACAAATAACAAAACCGTAGGTAGAAATATTTAAATTGACCTTTGACCAATCAGCTCCAACAGTGTATAATTTGTGGACACACACACACACACACACTCTCACACAGTGGTGTATTCAGAAGTTTGCACAGTCGTCACACACACACAACTCTACACACACTGTAGTCGGGGATGTGTACATAGACAACTACGGTACGGCGTAGTATTCTGGAGCCTCCATGTTTTTATTTAGAAAATAATAATGATAAACTCGTCTCGACGCAGGAGATGAGCTTTTGGAGCCGTTGGGTGGAGCCGTGGTAACACATCTGTAGAAGAGAGTTTCTACTAAATCCTGCTTGCCTGTCAAAGATGGTAAAGATGTTTGCCGGTCAATCTTCCTGTGACAGATACTCAGTGTGTTTGTGAGGGAGAGAGAGGGAGAGCTGTGCTTCTTCTACAGTGCCCCCCCCCCCATATAAAGTCCCTACATCATGCACCATACTGTTGAGTTGTTAAGGTCATTGACACCCTCACACACGAACACATGCAAAGAATTTGAGAACAATTTGAGGTAAACAACCGTCGCACACTGACTTCATCTCAACCACTGTTGTCACTTACACATTGTGTCAGACTCTTTAAAGGTCTGAGGCGTCCGTGGAGCTATCACAGCCAATCCTCCTGCATCTGAAGCGGCCAGAAACGTCTCACATGAGCTGCCTGATTTCCTGTCATCACACGCATCACGGCTGTGTTGTGAGCCGCTATGAGACGTTACGTTGTGTCATCCACCAGGTGGTGTTCTCATCACTTATCCAGTAAACGGGCCCAATCTCCAAACGCCGCTGTGGTCATTGAGAACGTCGCTGAGCGGGTGATGTGTATTCATGGGAGAAGACAATGCCCGTATTGATGATGTTTCTTTGTCTGGGCCGTCCTCTCCCCGCGTCTCCTCTAAACCTCTCTCCCCTCTGGTTTTCTCATCTTTCTGTCAACCACTGCTGGGTTTAATCTGACTAGCCGCTGAGGTGACTGATTGACCAGCGAATGAGCTGTTTATTGGATGCAAGGGAAACAAATTGCGGTCTGACGTGTCCCCCGAGTTGTCTAATGAGAGCCAGGATGAAGCATATCGCTCTCTGCCTCTGCTCCCCTCTCAGCATGGGCTAATCCCAAAACAAGGTTAGGACCTCTGCAAGGGCAATCTGCACCACGCCGATGCGCCACAGTACAAGACGACAATTGTGTGTTTGCATGAGCTACAGTCGAGGAAGAGCGTTGTGTAAACGTACCCTCTGCATCTGCTCTGAGTTCACAGTGGAAGGCGTGGAGGGGGCATTGATTCATCAAGTCATAGATTTGCACTCATTCGATATCGCTGGATTTTAAAGCTGCAGGTACTCAGAGCTAAGTACACACGTGTATTGCTTTGAGTGTGCAACAGTGTCTCATCGGTATTAACGTTTTATCGCTGAGGATCTGCACCTCAGAGAACAAGACGGTCCGTCCTTAACGCTTAACTGCAACATGCTAAAAGAAACCACAACCAAATGAGATAAGCACAGAATGCTTGCAGTCCTTTCTTCTTCTTCTTTAATTATCCTTTGTCAAGTGAGCTCAGCAATTACTGCAAGAATAAACTGCAATCATCTGCATGAGTAACGAGATACTTTTAGCTCTCAGGAAATACAGCACTTATGTTTTGTAACTGTGTTAGCGGACGCTTGCTTGCAGCTCAGCGTTGGTCTCTGCCACCCGCTAACTTTAGCCCTCTGTCGTCACGTGGCCTCAGTTTCTACTGAGGTTTTTACAGGTTAATGCTCAAATGTATTGTTCAGTTCTTTGGGTGTTTTATCATCATCGCGTGTTGAGGGTCCCGGGCGTAAATGTGAGGAATGACCACATGTGCATTTGTTTGTTTGTGCCCGAACCCCCTCACCCACGTCAGATAAATGAAGATTATTGTCTCAACCTACTTATATCGTAATATAGATTGTACATTCAGCTGTATTGGAGTAATTCACTAAAAACCTGTTTAGAATATTCAAACACAAAGTCTCACAAGCAAACATCAGCTAACAGATAAAAACAAGTTGAATCTGGGCCACCGACATTAAAGACTGCATCCATCTTTGTGTAAAAACTATTATTCAGTTAGTGTGAAGCGTGTGTATAGCTGTAGATACATCACAAACAGATGACACCAAAACTTTAAAGAAGGCCGCAACTGAAGGTGGATGACCTTCTTATTTTGATCTCATGTGGACGAGCAGCGTTGTGTTGATCTCGCTCCGGACCCGTGTCCACCGCGTCAGGCTGTGCTCGCGTTCTGTCGTGGTCACCGCGCTGAGCACGGCTATTTAACACTCGTGATTTAGTATTCATGAGGCTGCACGCTCATAAAAGCTCAGCCTGAGTCCATCACCAAACAAACGGCAGCCGCGCACGCGCACGTGTGTGTGAGAGTCTTTTCTTTTTCTGATTTATTAAAGCAGCTCTCCCTTCTTGTTCTCACTCTCTTCCACTTAATCTTTCATCATTGTCTTTCCCCTCCTCTCCCTCGGTGTTGATGTGCGCGGGCGCGTTCCTGTCGCCGTGGAGGCGCGTGCGTGAGCGCAAACATGACGAGCGTGTGCATCTGCGAGGATGTCACATGACGTCCTTAATAACAATCTGTCTGTGATCTCACATTTCACCCGTTAGCTTCTCCTGTTGATGAAGCGTGATGCCTTCCTTTTGTTGCCTTTAATGGAGGCTTAACGTCTCCACTCACCAATCAATAGGACTTTATGAATTATTTGCTCCATGGCCTGCGTTTCTTTCTCTCCGTTTGTTTCTCTTTCTTTTCCTCTCTGTTTGTTTTTAATTATTTCTTTTTTTTTTTTTTTTTTACCGGGGCTACACTTAGCCCATTAGCATGCCGTCTTTATAAGCCAGGGCCGCGGGTGCCTACTTCTGCTCACGTGTGTGTCCATGTGTGCACGCACAGCCCTATACTGTGTGTGTGTGTGTGTGTGTGTGTGTGTGTGTGTGAGTGCTGCTGTAATTAATCTGCTGGCCCTCAGCTCTGATTAAGCTCAGATTCTTCCACACAGCTGAACACTCTCCACCTCCCGTCCTTTTGGCTTCTGCTCAACACGCTGCGGAACGCACACACTAATGTGATGATTTATGTTTCGGTGCGACATGAAATCCAAAGACTGATAAAAGAGACGAGACAACGAGGAGCAACTTTCATTCTCTTAAATATTGTGCTCTCGAAGCTCTCCACGTTCGGAGGCCAAAGGTCAAAATCATGTCAGGAAAGTTTTAAATTAATTTTTAATTAACTTTCCCAATCAGCCATATATATTTAAATATATGACTCTAAAATTAACAACAGCAGCTGGAAGAGGAGAAAACCAGGTCTCACATTCATACTAAATAAAAAAAATAAATAAAACAAGAGAAATACAATTCTCCTATTTCATGGGTGCTGCTCTTTAGGTGATATGAGAGGTCAATACGCGCTAGAGATCTAATAAAAACCTGCTTTGTGTGTGCATGCGTGTGTGTTTATGTGCAGGAACGCACACACACACACACACGCCTCTCTTCCCTTGACGTAATCTGTAATAATTGTAGCCGTAATAATCTAGCAAACAGAGGAAAAGGTCAAGTCTCGCAGGTTAATATGGAAGGAGTTGGGGGGGGGGGGAGAAAGAAGAAACAACGGGAGAATGATTGAGAAATGAGGAGGGGTAAACAAAGATGATGAGCATGAAAAGGGGGATGAAGAACATTGGCGAGGCCTTTGCCGCGCGTCGCCACTAAACGGGAGAATGATTGAGAAATGAGGAGGGGTAAACAAAGATGATGAGCATGAAAAGGGGGATGAAGAACATTGGCGAGGCCTTTGCCGCGCGTCGCCACTAGTCTCTGCTCTTGCATCAAGGATGAAGGATGCTCCCGGTCGGCCGGCTGCACTCCTGCCTCCTCCTGCCGCTCCTTCTCTTTCTTGAAAGCCCAAGGTCTCCCGGGCGGCGGTGGATTCCTGGCACACACACACGCAGCTGCATGGTTTCACGACAGGGGAATGGAACCCTTGGTCTGCAGCAGTAACCCAGACTTCCTCCAGCATCGTCCGGGATGGGGCGTCACGTAATGTTTACGCTGAGCTCATTATGTCACAGCGGGTCCAAGAGGTGCAGGACCGAGGCTCCGTCTGCTCCACGTGGAGTCTTTACTCTTGAATGAATGTGTGTGTGTGTGACATTATAAAGTCTCTTCATTGTTGAGTCTGCTAATGTGCTAATGAACAGATGAGCATCACCACAATAACACCTTTCTTCACCTTACGTTTATGAGCTGCATGAAAACCGTCAACAAATGTTTTCTGACACTTTGTGGGACATTTAAAGGAAAAATTTCACTTTACAGTTGCAATTTAAAAAACACGAAGTATCAAAGTAATTTACAATTTGAGCTATTAATTCTAAATTAATCATCACTAATAACTAACTAAACTCAACGTGATAATCAAAGCCACGATATAGAAACAGCTAAAAGGGATCATCTACTAATGAATGGTTTATTATTAGGTTATTTTCTATTCAGAGGACTGAGACCACTCTGACTGGCAGCTGCGTTGCTGCTGGTCGACCGAGGATCAGTCTGGCGACACCAGATGTAATCAAACAGCTGGGAATGTCAGACATACAGGCCGATTTGAGGAATCCCACTTTGTGTGTGTGTGAGGAGGCGACACAGATGTTTATGATCAATTCTAACAACACATTCATCAATTGTCTTTGATTTTAATGGATTCTCTGTCTTTCTCCACATAGCTGCAGATTGTTTATGTTTGACTGGAATTAATATTCCCAAATACTGTCGTAGAAGAAGTAATGTGCTGTAGTAAAATGTGTATTTTTCGATAATGTAATATCACCTCCCTCTGTGAAGCTGGAGCCCGTCATGCAGATGGCGTCGCCTTTGGATTCCGCAGACGAGAGACGCCATTCGCTTCAGCCTGATTACTGCGTCTGCAGGTGTAAGAGTTTAAAGGTGAAGCCGAGTGCACACGGCTCTGACTCGGTAGAAGGCCCCAACTGCTCAGTATCTCCAGATCATTCCACAATAATGACAGAAGTTTGGGGAGGCAGCTTTCTGTTGCGATGCACCAGCCACACACCAGACGAGTTGCTTCTGTCAATAACTCATGACCTCTTTCTGTGATGCTGCTTTTAATTAATTCATCTCCTTTTTAACACCATTGTCTTGATTTATTTTCACATCAGCTACGTTTATTGGTTTATGGATTTTTTTTATCTGAAGCCTTTGTTTTACGTCCCGTTCTTATCGATCAGTCTCATTTTTATGTCTTTGATTTCACTGTAAAGCACTATTATTTTATGTATGAAAGGTGCTCTAAAAATAAAATGGATATTTGTTATTACTGACTCACATCCACTAGAGAACAGGCTTCCTGCTCCTGAACGGGACACAGGAGTCAGTAATTGAATATAAATTATAATATACTTATGCGTATTAACACATGAAACAGTTTACAGCTCAATATAAGAGTACAAATATGCCAATTCATGATTAAACTGTCTTATTGTTATTCTGAAGCAAGAAATAAATGGCAAATGGTTAAATGGCCTGAGATAGAAAGCCCCCCTGTTAGTAGCAGACTGAACCCAGAGATGAATATCACCCTCCCTCCGATACAGGCATGACTTTTTTATAGTGTATTTTCACAGGTGTTATTGTCTGAAACTTCCAGCGCAGACGCTCAGGCAGGGAGGAGGGCGGGGCCCAGTCTGACAGCAGAACTTCGCTTCAAAGTAAACTTTGGCGACTCGGGAAGAGGAAGAGGAAAAAAAGGGAAAGTCATGCAAGGCAAATATCATACAGCGCTGATTCACCGTGTGACCAAACACCGAGCCCGAGTTGAGACTAATGAAGTCTTTAATTTAGTTATAGTTTATTAATGTCAGAGACACTCCGCCATTAATCATATTATAACGCCCCTGAGTGTGCGTGTGCTCGCACTAATGTGTGTCGAGCTTGGATGTGTGTCTTTACCTGTGAGTGTGTATGTGTGCACGTATATATGTGTGTGTGTGTGTGTGTGTGTATTTGTTTGCGTGAGGGAGCTGAGTGCGCAGGTCTCCACCAGCAATAATATTGAATACATTTTTAAGGGCCGCCATTATCGCCGTGGGTTACCCCGCAGCCCCCCCCCCCCCCCCCCCCCCCCCCCCCCCCCTCCTCCAAACCCCACAAACCATTTTCATTCCAAACTCATTAATATGCAAACATATTCAAATGAGATTGTAATTAAGCATCTACTGAGTGGGAACCCTTTTCATGATAATTTATGATAAACTCCTTGCCACCTTTGATTGAGATTGATTTTTGGCGCCAGCAAGCCGACCTGCATACAAAGATACACCTGAGAGACCTGGAGGGAGAATAACACTTTTAAAACAGCAAACTTATTTCATGGCTGATTGTGCTACAATCATCTTGGCGGAGTAACAAAGATCTGTTTGAATAATGCATTCCCACTGCGCCGAGGATGTGCTCAGCCTGTTAAAGAAAGAAAAAAAAAAACAAAAAACTTGAAAACTTGGGCATATCTGTTCCTGGCATCGAGGTGACGAAAAGTAATGGAATGTGTGTTTATTGCATGATGGAGGGGAAACCAAGCGTGACTGAATTTAAGCTTTAAAAAAAAAAAAAAAAAAAGATTCAGCACTTTCTTATTTAAAAAACGATTTTCTGAGACTACTACTAAATAAAAATATTGTCGGTTTTGTGTTCATACAGCTGGTCTGTCATCTCCGGAGTCATTTTGATTTACCATGGCATCACTATTACCTTGTGTTAAAAACTGTAGGTACAAAGAAGAAAACATTACTCCAGCACCAAACCCGTTAGAGATCTGTTTCACCACTATGAAAAGAGTTTATAATGGAATTATCCCACTGTGTTTAGCTTTATGGGGGTAGATCAT
Source organism: Pseudorhombus dupliciocellatus (assembly GCA_016785235.1). Taxonomy (NCBI): domain Eukaryota; kingdom Metazoa; phylum Chordata; class Actinopteri; order Pleuronectiformes; family Paralichthyidae; genus Pseudorhombus; species Pseudorhombus dupliciocellatus. The sequence continues at coordinate 1,323,015 of JAFBJW010000102.1, forward strand.
TTATTTAGTAATGCTAGACCGTAAAGTTAAAGGACTCACAAGTGAACGATTAAAAAATAAAAGAAGAAAATCAAAGCCGCACCTTGAAGATCAACGTCCAATATCTCTGGATTCTCCCCTTCCTACAATTCATCTTCTTACAAACTCTAGTTATTAGTCTGTGGTCTTTGGTTTTATAAACTTAATGTATTTTGTTTTCAGGACATCAGCTTGTTTCTACTAACTTCCATGCAGTCCTGAAACAGTGTAGCTCGGTGATCCATGAAACATACATTCATTCTGGTCAGTGTAGATCATATCGAGTGCCGTAGCACTATGTGCTATTTTGATATCTGTGAATACAAGCAGAATAATAAGTTATTATATTAAATGTTTCCACTGCACTGACCCCAGCAGCGTTAACAAAGCTTTAGCCTTTCAGGGTTTCAAAGTATGAATCTCATTGACCTGTGCAATGGTGGGTCTCATATTGTTTGGCTTTAGCAGCACAAGCTACGTTGGCTAGGACCTTGATCTGGAATTAAATGATCTGAGCGATGTGGGAGTGGGAGGTGTGTCGCACATTGTGTGAAGCTTTTGAGGCCCCACTCTTTAAAGAATATCATAGTCGAGCCTGTTCTTGATCTGAGAGACTCTACAGGTGAGCTGCTGTCTGTCGTCCTGCTAGCATTTAGCAGCATTGCAAAAGGGATGACCCGTGAATGCCCTCATGGAGGCTGTTGGAGTAACTAAAAAACCGAACCCCACCCCTCATGAGTCAAGGGCGTAGACCCTGACCTTCCCTAGAATGGTTCGGCTCACCTAACCGACAGATGGTGTGTTTAAAATGAAACAAACGTGACCATGAGTAGAATGCCGTACATAATGGAACATGACACCCCACTTTCCCCTAACTTAAGTTCCTCTTCATAACTCTATGCAACCCTCATCAGAATTCTTGCCCACCGTTTGGGAAACAGTGGTTTGGATGCAGATGGTAATTGCCTCGGTAATTAACACTCTGTGAGTACCGGTGAGGGATGAAGGGAGGGAAGGCATTGTTGTTTGAGGAACAACATCAAAGGTAGTCTCCAGCAAATGATAGTTGTGTAATTGCCCTGCAGTACCTGCGAGCTGTATGACCGTACTCTCTGAGCTAGTTAGGATACCCAGGTGAGGGAACGGCGGGGCCAGATCTGAGCGCACCCTGGATCTGCGCGCATACACACCCCTGAGTAAATTGGAAAGAATCTTTGGGATCGACATCAGAGATTCTTTTGTATTTTCAAAAGTATATTGTTTATTGGGGTCACAGTGATTTAGGGGCAGGACTTGGGATGAAACAAAAGAAAAGCAAAGTGCTGTTTGTTTGTGCAACTACAAACTCTACTTAGCATAGAAATGAATCAATAAATTCCTCTCAGCGGTGTTCCTTTGTTGTTGCATTGTTTTCTTGTGAGCATTTTTTTTCTCTAAAGGTTTATGTTGGACACTTAGTGTTGCTGTAAGGAAACTCAAATAGGTGAGCCTTGTTAGATAGAATGGCTCGCAGCTTCACAGACCCAGCAAATTGCGTGTGCTTGTGTTTCCAGTCTTCAGTCCGGTTACATGAACATGGTCCATGCATCTCCACCAGAAAACATGATGCTGACAGAGGAAGAGCTCTAAGAGCTGGTGTGACCATACCCAAGATGCTCTGAGATTTGATCCCTCTGACCACTGTCAGGGGAGGTGGTAACACTCAGCAAGTACTATGACGTTAACTTCCATCCAGAGGGGAACTGGAGCTAAAACTTAAAATCTTCTTTCCAACAAATGACATAAAACCTCATCTATTTTCATGCTCCAAGACGGAATACACCCGTCCACTTAAGCCACTGCTGGGTGTAAATCAGTTGATATAACGTCAGGATAAAGCCGGACGCACCAACCCGATTCCCAGCCAGTGTCGGCTCGTAACTCAAGGAGACCTAAAAACATTCACTCTGAGAATCTTTTGAAATGTTTCATGGTCCCAAATTTGTAGATGTGCAAATAGAGGGCCAGTCTCTGGCCAGTCTTGATGACAAAGCACGTGTCCAGTCATATCTACCTGCAAGACTTTGAAATATACATGAAATATTACAGATGGCGTAGAAGTTTCTTTTGACTGATGACTTTTGCCAATATCAACTAAGACCGCCGGTACAAAGAGAACACTGATTGCTTTGCTGAATGCAATGCTGCAGTGACTGTGGTCCAGGGACTGTCAGACTTTTCAAAGGCACATGCAGGAGCCAAGGGAGGTCAGACCAAGCCATGGTTTCAAACCCTATTCAATCAGCGTGGCTCAAGGAGAGTCAGGGTGCAGGCCGGTGAGGTGTTTAAAAATTCTTTTTTTCTCTCTTTCTTTCTCTCGTACTCTCCAACACTGGACTTGGTGTCGCCTTGGCCAAGGTCATCCAAGTGAATGCGTCAAGCCGCGAACGCGTCAAGTGCTTGAGCATTCTGTACAGGCTGCTGTTCAGGACACGGTACAAAGGCAGAGGGGCCGATGCCCCAACCCTCCATGCACCTGATAAGACAATTGATTTAATTCAACTTCCTTTTCACACTTTTTCTCCATGGACGCAGGGAAACAGAGCGGCTGCGGATTGATGAGAAGTGTCAAATAGAAGAGCTTCCAGTGGTAATGGATCGATCATTGTTCAAAGACATAATTGATATCTGGAGTTTGCCTCTTGGAGGCTGTGGCCATATACAGTTAGGGAGACCTTGAACAAATACAGCCGAACTATGAAGGGAAATGATCTCAGTGTCGATCTGGAGTAGAGACCTGAGAACTTCATCCCAGGCCGAGTTGTTCACACCGCTGGATTTGCTGGCTAATGCTATTTGTAGTAATACTGTGTATCACAAGACTTGTAAATAAATGAGTGTGCAGCACCACAGAACCACTCCACCAGTAATGCAGGAGGACTGGACTGTGATCTATTGACCAGTGTACGGATCACCTGATCTGTTATTTCATCAATCGACACAGTTCTCAGATCCAGAACAAAAAAGTTCTGGACAACATTGCACTTTTATTTTGAAGAAATTCCCAAACAATAATGGGTTTTAGATGTGCTGACACAACAGGGTTCCTGCTGATTTGACCCAGTTTGACCACTGCTGTAGTTTAACCATGGTAGAACGAGGCAAGTGTTTTCAGCAGGATCTACAGAATGTCCCACACAGAGACAGACAGACATCTGTTGAATGATTATGTAGATGACCGGCCTCTGAGCCAATTTGTCTCTACATTATTAAGCTTCTATTACTAATACAGAGGAACAAATGACGGATGAGAACGGAAACAAAATGACTCGCGCGCCAACAGGGCAGGTTCTGTGCAAACAGTATCCTAACGTCCCGCATTGTTCAAACATCGATGTGTTTGTCTTGCTGACGCAGAAGAAGAGAGGAGACTAATTACTCAGTGCTGAAGTCATCCAGCTGATTGGGATGAAGCTGCTGAGTGGACACAAACCAACAGGAGCTAACAGTGAGCACAGCGTCACAATGCAAATCCATACACGCGGCTCCCAGGCAGCGTTGCTGTGAAACAAGGCAAAGTACAGTTAAACAGCTTCACGTCTCCAATTTCCACTTGCCGGGGCCACATCAGGAAATGGAGAGACTAAGTGATGTTTGGTTTGGGGTTTTACATTTCACTTTAGCCCCAGGCCTGGAAGCCATTAAGGCCTAATCTGAATCCTGGTCAGTGCTTGCTCCCTGGAGCAGAAAGTATGGTTTTATTAGCATCAAATCATACACACACAAACACACACACACACACACACACACTGGCATAGACCCAGTGCACATCCAATAATGGTGAAACAGCATCTCATTACTGGCCATTAGATTTGTATTACTTTCATTTGAACTGGCTTAATTTCATATTCATAAGGGAAACAAAGTCACAACATGAAATAGTGCCACAGCTGCATGATGGGAGCTGAGAGACAAGGCCAGGAACAAATGATTCATAAAATGAAACAGTTTGAAAATGTCGTTTATGATACGGGGGCAGGACGTCCATAATTACTGACAAATTGTAACACCCACTAATGTGCTGACAAGTATGACTACTGTGGGTAATTAAGCTCATAAATACATCAGGTTTTTGAGTGACAATCTTTTTTATCAGAGGCTAAATGTAAATTTATGTGCGTGTGAGCGGAGGCGGGCGGGTGGAAAAGAGGGCAAAGAGAGTGAAACCTCCTATCTCTTTGGCACAGTGTCCATACTGAGGAGCCGTTGCTAACGGACACAGCACATTAACTGGCTCATTATCAGCCTCCCACCATATGGACTCAGGACGGGGTGGGTCAGAGCGGCAGCCGCCCCAATCGGCGCCCCTCTAATTAGGACAATCATACCATCTCCATCACGAGGGCCAGTTACCAAAAAAAAAAAAAATGGTGTCGCGCCCTCAGCGAGATTGGTGTCGCTGAGCCCCGACTCTGAGAGGAAGGGAGAGGGAAGCGTGAATGCGACTGAGCGGGCAACCCACAGAACTCTCAGAGCAATTACCCCCCAGATGAGAGCCGGCGGAGTCAGAGGTGGGGAAGGCAGAGAAGAGAGCGAGAGAGGTGGAGGGCAAGTGAAAGGAGAGGAGACAACAGAGGGGGAGCGGTGGAGAGACGCGAGGTGGCCGAGGGTTAAAATCCCGGGCCACAGTGAGAGGCTGCCGTGTCAATGAAGTTAACGCCGAGGGCCGCTGGATCGATTGAGCGAGAGGATGTACAGCTGTAACCTCCTGGACAAGGACAGAGACTTTGTTAAGTGCATTTAACCTCTGTTGGTCCCATTGAACTACACACATTCTCTCTGCTGAAAGTGGATACATACACAAGTTTAACAAATACAAGAGTTGCATGCTGTAACTTCCTCATCAGTCACTTGACACTCCTTATACATTTATTATGCTGCTCACAGATGACTGTATTTCTCATATGTGTATTATTATAATACTCCTGACATTTCTCATACGATGATCATGTTCCTTTCTCTCATGTTTCATTATCTATGTTGTGGTTTGATGATTTGCTATAAGACCTGAACCTTAACAACCTTGGTGACTCACACTTGTGCTCTGGTGAAAGTGACTGGACTCGTCTTTATGTCAAAGCTATTTTTCTTTTTTCCAGTGTTGTTTACTCCTCAGCTAATGAGTGTTCCAGATCTGGAATAGCACATGTTGTGTCATTAAGTGTAAGAAAAAACAACATGGAGCATCATGTCATCTGAGAAAGCGGCATCAGTTTTGCACAGTCCAAACAAACATTCAGGGGAGGTGACAACTTCGATCAAAGCCAGTGCAGTTTTCCTCCCCACCAGTGATGTTTTATCTTCCTAATTTTAATAGCACAACCCTGAAGTGTTCGGTTGGACCCTAAAGGACACCTGCAGATCGATGAGCAGGTGCACACTGACAGGAGCAAAAAGAGGAGAAATGTTCCCTCTTTTTTTCTTGGAATAAGACAGAAGCATGATTAGAAGCGATGGTCGGGGAGACATGCTCAAGTTTGTGTCCGCCACCTGTTACATTTGTTCCTGCAGTCTGTGTTCATTAGCCGGTATTGACCGTGCTGTACAGCAAATGGAAATCAAACTGGGATCCTGAAAACAAACTGTTATTGATTGTGAAAGTAAGTTGAATAAACAGCATGCAAGAGGCTACCTCCAAGGCTGACTCACATGTCGGAGTCCTGCGCTGCCTCTGGGTTATTTGACTGGATGTTACACTGGCTGCCCTTATTTACTCTATGGAGTCCACTTTATGTAACGGGCTGTTGTGGGAGTGAAGCTGGCATCAATGAACGGCGCCCTCAGGAGACTGGGGTATATTGTCTTAAACATGTTTATGTTGAAACGCTAATCCATTTAGAAAAAAAACCATGAAAGCCTTCTTTAATTATTTTTGATACCACATCAGATAGTAAACTACGACAAATTAATTCATGTAATTGGAAGTTTCTACTCCAAGCAGGGGAATCTTTAGATAGAAAAATAAATGTTCAGTGTATTATTGAGTCATTAAATGAATTACCGTCTGTTGATGAAGGAGTAAACATCGTATTGCAATAGACGAGCACAGGGTCTGCTTACAATTACTTTTGTATGGACGCTACCTGCCATTGGGTTGATAAGCACATACATAAATGAGTAAGTGTCATACATTTCCTATGCAGATCAAGTCAGTGTAATTATTTCTTTTGAGAGCTGCAGTCATGATTTTGAACATTTAGATGACAACACAATGGAACACTGTGACAACTTAATGAAGTCACACACTCGCGCATGCACACACACGTACACACACCATCGTTCTTTATACGCTTAATAGTTCAGGATACGACAGAATAGGCAACAATACACTACTTATACTCCAACAACTATTTATATGAATAAAGGCCATACATTGAAATTATCACAGGGCAGACTGTGTTTTTTTTATTTCTATATTTTTCAACATTGCACTGTTTCTATAACAAGCTTACTTTAAAGAGATGTTGCTTTAAAATAAGCTTGTTATGGAAGGTTAATGCAGGGTAATAATAATTATACCTTCAAGAATACCTAGCAAACTGTAACTGGAAGCTTTAACTAGTTCGAACAATCTAAGAATATATGAATCCTTACATGAAGCTTTGAAATTAATTTAATTCATGGTCCGTTTATTACACAGATGACGCGCTCCATGTACGGGAAGCTGATTGGCCAAAGTGCCTGTCTGTCATCCTGTAGTCTCGCCCCTCCATTGGCCATTGGTCGTTGGGAAACTTTTCCTTGCACGCTATTGGCTAAGAGTGAAGTAGGCGGGACAACTTCCAGGAAGTAATCAGGATTTGTTTTGGTCTCGCACCGGGACACAGGGACACGCACTGGACCAAACGATTGAGGAAGACTCGTGTTTCAAGTATTACCGCGACCATGTTCCTCTTCAGAAAACACACCTGACTGCGTCCGGGCCCGGTTCTCTCAGAGGTCGGTTGACGTACAGTATATACACATTCATTATTACACACACTCATTATTAGCGAAGTCGGACGCTCGTCACGTGCTTCTTCTAAAGACATGTCCACCAGTAGAACAGTGTTGTGGCCTTGTAGGTTCTAAAAGAGACCACTGTCCATTTCCTGGTCTGTGATCTTATAACCTCCACCACGTGTTACACCGACACTGACCTGATGCCAAAAGTGAAAGAGAGAAGTGGCGCTAATAACTGCATGGTTTCGTTTTCATGTTGCACTTTTGGTTTCGTTTTAGACTCACACGGGTTTATAGTTCACACAGTCTACAGTTCCATTATTTCCATGATTTTATCCGTGTCAGTCACAGCAGTGAGACGCGTTCATTTTTGTGACGGGATTGTTTCTTGTATTTTTTTTCTGACTTCTTTAAACAGAACTTCCTGGTTCCCATGGCGCCACCTAAAAGGAGCACGCTTCCAAAGCCTCTCCCCGAGGGATTCATCCTGACAGACACCGAGAAGAAGAAATGGAGGCTGGGGAGGATCATCGGTCAGGGCGGCTTCGGACTGATTTATCTTGGTACAGCCACACGTGCACAGTGCACACATCCCGTACAGGGTTTTAAAAATATCTTTAAGAGTTGATCACATAATGAATCCTCTCTGTCTCCTCTGGTCTTCAAGCCTCCCGGGGTGACAGACCGGCCACAGCAGACACTGACTTTGTCATAAAACTGGTAAGTTATGCTGCATGCAGACAGCCTGTTCACGTTCAAGTTTTAGTGTACGCGAATACGTCTTCTGTTCATGTGTGATTTGGTTTGAGGTGACAGGGATGCATGTGAAGTTGAAACTTCTATTTATGAGCAGCATGTCATCATAATGCTGTGCACATCTGTTATACAGTCACTTTTTGAATTGCACGGTTTGGGAAAACCTTCAGGACACGAACGTTTCAAATTGTGGCTGGGTGAATAGATTGTGACTGCAGAGACAGGTCTTTGTTCACATCTTGGACTGTGTTCAATGTCAAACTGGCAAACTGACACGCACCTTTTTATTCAAGTGATGAGACAAGAGAAGGAACAGGACTCTCCTGACAACATCTCCTTTGTTTCTCATAACTGATGTCACACAAACAACAGCCAGGCCGCAGGCCACGTCACCGTTCTTAAACTTTAAGACGTAGCTTTTTAATTCTTTAACAGAAAGGTAGAGGTAAAGGTAAGAAACTTGAGCAAGGACTCACATCCACAGACGGATTTCTTTGTGGGGTGATGCTCATTGGATGAGACGTTGCTCGGTCGGCCTAATGCAGCTTCCACTAACACGCTGTGTCTTGTGTGAGCAGGAGTACCAGGAGAATGGTCCCCTGTTCTCGGAGCTCAAGTTCTACCAAAGGGCAGCCAAGGCAGAGAGCAGTGAGTAGCACCACCTGTCTGGCGCCCCAGCAGCTCGCTGGAGCACAAGTGTGTTTGACTGATGAAGTGGCCGCAGACAGAGGCTTCGCTGCGCGCCACGCTGTAATTAATAAGAAGCCAAAGCAAACATGCACCTCAGTGGTAGTCACTGAGCTTGTCTGGCCTCTCCAGTGCCTTCGCTGGGAGAGGTGTGAGAGACAGTGAGCCACTCACACGTAATGATGCCCGGGCCTCCGCCGAGCCCCTGACCACCTGCTAGCCTGGTCCAGCGCCAGTCAGGCCAGTAGCCATGAAGTCATGAGCCAGACCCACTGCTTTGTCTGGCGCCCTCTGTGCACGTGTGTTTGCAGTTGTGCGTCTTCATCGCTGTAAGATTAATATTCGTTCATTATGACACCTATAATGACATGGAGTTATGTGGTCCGAGGCCCCAGAGTTTCTACTCTCTCAATGCAGCCGAAGTTGTTTTCACTTTTAATTTCGTTGGGAGTTTGACTCCTGTTACATCAGTCTTTCCTGACAGCCAATACCAGGACCTGAGGTGTGTAAAAACAGGAGTGTGTACACACGTTTACATAATTACTCTTCCTCTAATTATGTTCCAGTGCAAAAATGGATGAGCAGCAGGAAATTGGGCTTCCTGGGCATACCGACCTACTGGGGATCAGGACTGGCTGAATATAATAACCTCAGGTATTTACACAGCCAACAGGTTCAGGACAACATCTTACAATTATGATTATGTAATGTGCAATAATGTGGCTTCCTTTTGCGAGTGTAGAAATATTGTCAGCATTTGCTCAAAGTGTTACTGCAGTTTAGCCAAAATCTAACCTGAAGATGTTGATGATGTTTACTTAACATTTTCCAGTGGTCTGATAATAAATTCTCTCATTATGTTTTTTGAGAACCCCTCATTCCAAAAGAGCTTCACAGTCAACACTGCACTTCAGTCCTCAACAGAACACACTGAAAAAAACAATATGAGTAGACAAAGATATTTAGAGTTAGGGGACCTTTCATTATCCATCTAACTCATTTACACATCAGCTTTTGTTTATCCATAGCTTCAAATATCAGTATTCAGTATTCAATTTCACCCCGTTGCTTTTTAAAGTTATGAGAACATTTTCTCTGCTACTGTCTTACGTCAGGCTTCAGCAGTCTGTAATTATGCTAATTACGTAAGATATTTAATGGCCGTTGCTTGTGAAAATTGTGTTAAAAAGCAGCTTCCGCCTCTTTTATTGAATTACCCCGGAATCGGTAAATAAATCACCCTTTGGAGACGCTTAATTTAAAAGTCAGTGTGACTTTGATCATTCCTTACCACCAGGGAATCGCATATGATGAAATATCCCTTGAGCAGTTATTGTAAGGATGTTTAAAAGCCGTGCTGTGTGACTCTCAACAATGCTGGAGACGTATCAGGAAGTGCTAATATTCAAATCCAGGATCTCAACCCCCTCCCCTTAGGTATCGCTTCATGGCCATGGACCGACTCGGCACTGACCTCCAGAAAGTCTGCGATCGCAATGCAGGTCGGCTGAAAAAGTCCACTGTGCTCCAGCTTGGTCTAGGACTGGTGAGATCCTCACAATGCTCCATTGATTCTAGCATAAGGAAGCTGGATGCAGCTGCAGCAGGTCAGACTGACAATGTTCAGGCCGAAAGCCACTTCAACAGACGTCTTTGTGCTGTCTCCTGAGTCAGATGGATGTGCTGGAGTACATCCATGAGAATGAGTACGTCCATGCAGACATTAAAGCTGCCAACCTCATGCAGGGCTACAGAGACCCTGAGAAGGTTTGTACCCTTTAAAGCAACAACAATTCCAAAGTCAGCTGCCAGTCATTTTTAATAAAGGCTGCGCCTCTAAAAGGAGGGCATGCATTGGTGCTTGTGTATGTTGAATGTGTGCGCCTTCTGTTCTGTCTTCTGAAGATCTACCTTGCCGACTATGGGCTGTCCTGTAGATACGCTCCTGAAGGAGTCCACAAAGAATACAAGGAAAATCCCAAGAAGGGCCACAATGGAACCATCGAGTACACCAGCCTTGATGCCCACAAAGGAACAGGTAGGCCTTTCATTTCAGTAGCACACGCACAAGTCAGTGTCCGTGCAGTAAATGTATGATTTATTTTTAAGGGCATACAACTTGTTTGTTTAAATCAACCTGGCTTCGTTTCTCTGTCTGACACTACCTTTGTCAACAGTAAAGTCACATCACAGTAATGGACTGACAAGACTGTGTAAAAAGATTCTGAAAAGATTTTGAGAATCCATGGTGGGAAGCAGCATCGCAAAGCTTTTACTTTTAAAATCTTTCATGCTATTATGAGAAGTGGACCATCACAGCGTGGGTGGTGAAACGCTGCAAGCAACTTCTAGTGCAGCAGGAGACCTAGGAAATCTAATGTAATCTATTACACCATCACAATGTCCACACTGTGGCATCCCTAGAGGAGATGTGGTTACGTTTAATTTCCCCTGATTCCTGCCTGGCCATGAGGTGAGTCAGTATAGAGGCGTTCGCTGTAATACCTGAATCATCTAGGTGTAAATATATTTGCTCGAGAGGACACCCTCTTGATTTCTGTATCATGATTTGTCGAGATCAGCCGAGCGTTTTCATACTTTCACTGCCTTCCCATCAGCCCTCTCCAAGCTCGGTCCTTACAGTTTGTTTGTCAATACATGTAAAATAGTCTCCACGCCCCACCACCCTCCGCCCTCCTCGGCTGATATTGGGAACGCATTAACTGGCAAATTGCCTACATGCTCCCACTCCTCGTTGACCATCGATTCTCCATCTGCAGCCCCTGCTGAATTCCTCGGCACCGTCTTGTCTCTATTTAACGGCCCCATAATTAGTTGAAGTCATAACCTTGCACTGTGTATTCATCAACCCTTAATTAAGGGCTTTGGTGTTTGGTAAGAGCGAGGCTCGAGCCACAGATAACCTCCGTGAGCCCCCCCCCCCCCCCCGACTCCACCAGTTCAATACTGTACGCTAGTGTGGCTCTTCCTGCCTAATTGCCATGGCACTGCTTCTGTCAACTTGTTCGACAAATAAAGGGGTGAAGGAAAATGTCCTGTCAGCAATTATCAAATGGAACACTCGTGTTAGCGTTACCTCGATATTGAAGGCCAGAGGTGCGTATACAGGGTTCCTGCACATCAAAATAAATGCTAGCATGCTTTAAACTCAGTGCAACAAGAGCCAAGGCAGGTCTTAAACTTCGAACGGCATTAAAAAGTCTTTGACGATAAACTGACTATAACTTGCCTTAAGCTGTAGGAAACCCTGGTGTACACCAAGCTATTTAAATGTTAGTTAGCGTCTGTATAATAGCAGAGCTTCAAGAAATAAACAGGAACATGTTGCGTGAGAGTTTTATGGCCGAGCACCAGACCCTCGTCGCCATCCTTTCCGACCTGATTGCACCAATACCCAAAAAGCTGTTGACAGGTTGACAGGTTGCCATGGTGAGCTTTGGCAAACACGGCCGGCGAGTGGCAGGCCTTTGAACACAGAGCTAAACGGTGTAATTATCGCCATTCGGTGGGCGTCCGGCGAACAGAAGACCGTCTCCCGACAACAAGACTGTGTAGCAGAAGGGTTAAGAGTGTGACACGGCGGCGCGCTTTAGGGAATGTGAATAACAATAGGAGATAATTAACAACATCGTCGCTGCCTCACCTCCTCGTCCAAAGCATGAGGAGAACCTGTGTGTGTGTGTGTTTATGTGGGTGTTTCTCAAAGCATGTCGGGCTCCCTCTGAGAGCGGTTTGAATGCACGTGTGTGCGCACGTGCGCGTCCCCACACTGTCCTGTGCCATTCATCATAGGAGGGCAACACAAGTTAAACAAGGAAGAGCAGACGCACAAAACACTATTATGAGCCGTGATAATGTGCCGAGAGCACGCACAGAGGGCAGCGGCGCTTAATGTAGTTGTTGATCTTTTTAATTGTTAATCTATTACGGCGCTCAGGGAGTCGCTATACTTTTTCCCAGTGTCAGTATTTGTCATCTTTATTCTCCTTCAACAGGCTCTCGGTAGCAATGAAGCACTGTGTAATTATTATTTCCAACAATTGGGAGCTGCTGCGTAACGCAGGCTTAATGCATGCGTCACAGCTGCAGTGGCAGACAGACCTAGATTCTGGGATCATTCTATCATCTAAGTGTGAACAGACTGTCCACTTGTGACGGGATCTGTCAGGAGGAACTGACCAGGGCCTGTGAGCTCACGGAGGCTGGAAACGGTGACAGGTGGTGATAGCAGAGGGCAGCTCACCAGACGAGATGAAGAAAAGCGAGAAGTACAGACGAGTACTACGAGTAATGTGTAATCTCATTACCACCTTACCGTGTGCCGGTGACCACGCCCCTCTCAGACCAGACTGTGGGCTGGGGAGGATCAATGCTGGCCGTGGCTCAGGGAGGAGATTTCTCCCCTCTGACGGAGCCAGTCAATAGGTAATTTCTCCGGAGACGCGTGGCGGCCGTTACAGTATTGAGCTGCTAAAACTCCCAGGGCCCGACCCCTCCGGTCGGACCTGGTTCACACGTATTGATAGAGCTCGCACATTAATGTAGACCCATGCAATCACAGACACACTCCCAGTGAGACACAACACACTCCCCGCTGGTTGTTAAGGAAGTCTTGTTTCAGAATCACACAACTATCATGCATGCAGCGTCTCATGTCTTCAAATATTAAATGACATCCAGCTGTGTTCCTCCCCTCTGGAGCTGTTATATCTCAGTGCAGCTACTCAGTGGTTATTGACCGTTAAAGACCTTGATGTGTTTTTCCACTTTTCAAAAGTGCCATGGAGGCAGGAAAACTGTTGCTATTGCTCATGCCGCTGTGGAACGAGCCCTTCTAGACTCATGTTTGTCATAATGGCTTCCCCGTCCTTCAGGTTGTGACCATTCAACAGATCACTACTGTGGACTCTTGTCCTCAGGTCTCACACTGTCTGTCCCTTTGACCACCTCTTATGTTTCCCCTTCCAGCCCCATCTCGACGTGGAGACCTCCAGATTTTGGGGTTTTGTCTTCTCCACTGGTTGTGTGGGTCTCTGCCTTGGGACAACGTTCTGAGGAATGCAGCTCAGGTCCAGGAGGCCAAGACCAGGTCGGGGGCTGTACTAATTAGAATGAATATATGTACTGTCAGTATCGTAGTACTAACAGCCTGTAGGAGTTTGCTTTGGCTCGGATGCTGTCTGTCTTTTCTAAAGCGTTTCATCTTTCTTCACTCCTCCTCAGGCTGATGGATAATCTGCCTCACTCAGTCCAGCAGCTGTCAGTGAGCAGAGGCGGCACAGGTAAGCCAGGGCACGGTCCTTGACTCTGCCCATGAGATTATTTATCTGAAGTACTGCAGTACAACTGCTGGAAAACTGAGATTCAAATAAAGGACACGGCACAGTTCAAATCAAATAGACTGTACGAGTCTATTCTTCCCAGAGTGTAGAGAGCTTTAACTGAGCCGATGTTCGACAAAGATAGAACTTTGTTATAACCCATAGCTTCCGCTTTGAGGAGCGTTCCAGCCACAGCCAGCATTCGATTGACCAACATTCCTAAAAGCCGACTTTTCTGAGACCAGCTGAAAAGGATTCCACCAAATCAGATAAACAACGCACCTTGCTGACATTTAACAAAGGCAGGAGTGGTTCAGTATATTCCATTTCAGTTTTCATTGAGAGCAGTAAAATGTTTTATTTTCATCCTTTGATGTCTCCACTCGAGTTTCAGCGCTGTTGTTCACAGCTGCCAAACACAGTGAGTCAATGTTACGACCCACTGGGAATTTATCTGTCGCCTTAAAATAACTTTCTGAATTAAAAAAAACTCCTGTTTATACATGAGATCCTTTTATATTTTTTTTAGTACTTGTTTTTCTCAGAATCAAAGCACAATCTGTTGTAAATAAAAACATTGCTATTTATACAGAATCATTTCGAGCTTTGTTTTTTAGGTTTAATTGATTTTACAAGAGCAATTGACATTTTATTACCTCATGTAATAGGGAACAGAAATCTTTATTTCATGACTGACGTGATATTCTCGCACACTCACGTTAAAATCCCAGGATCCCAGATTTTTTTTCCGAGGAACCAAAGTTAGATTTAGTTGAGGTTTCCTTACCAGTACCAGCATTAATCTCCAGTTATTTGACCTGAAACTATCCCAAGCACGTGTGATGTGAAGAGGACGTTTAAGTTAAAGATTCCCATCCTGTCCAAAGTGGCAGAAGCAGCACTGAGAATAAAAAGCTCATTCTTTTATTTCCCAGAGCAACTTTATAGAAATCAAACATCCGTCCCGTCAACGCGCCTTTCAAAGTTTGTTGTGCGTTATCAGCTCTTTATGAGCAGGGGTCACACCTGCGTGACGGTGCTGTGATGTATGGTCCGGGCCAGGTGCTCGCTGCCCGCCACAGATAAGACACACTTTATGCATCAACTGCGTGTGTGTATGTCGGAGCGAGATATAAGTTCAGCTGCAGCATGCGTCAAAGACGTCGTCTGGCCCGTGTGTGATGCATCTGCTGACTGCGTATGACACTGCTCTCTGTGTGAGGACACCTCTTCCTGGACGGTGACACTTTTAGGCTCATCTTGCTCTTTTTTCACTCGGCTCCCAGAAACAGCTTCATACTGAGGACTCAGTGTAAACAAAGTACCATGCATTCAATTTCATTTGTCCTTTTTAAATTTTTAAAAGCTACCTGAACCCCCTACCTATGGAGGATGAGGCCCTACGCGTTGAGGGAGGGGCGGCCCAGTGTAGAATTGATCACTGAGTATTCAGAATGCTGATCTGAGTGAAATGTGTGGATGTGATATAAATCATGGACCTGTTTTGTGACTCGCTCTGTTGCTCTGTTGCTGTCCTTAGACGAGGTGGCGGCATTCCTTCTCTATGTTCAAACTCTGGGTTACCAGGAGAAACCAGACTACCGGCACGCCAAAGACCTGTTGGCCAGTGCGGTCAGGGGAAGACTTGACTTCTCCATTCCTGAATGTCCTGCAGCAGCAGCAGCAGCAGCATCCACAAGCGTGGTCGATCCTGGCACCAGAGAGAAGGTGAGAGGAAATGACTTCTATAATATCAGTCAGATCAACAGCAGTGGCAATGTGTCATCCAAATGGAGCCTAGTGCATCTTGGACCAACATTACCTGGGAAGCGAACCCATTGTGAGGCAGCAGTCCTCACCACTGAGTGTGTACTGTTGCTAGAGAAAGTAAACTTTGATCAGGGCGAGTATTTTTACATCATTTCTTTCTGCCCTCGGTGAACATTCAGAGACTTGAACATTGGTCACAACTATTCCTGTTTCCTTTGAGTCTCTTCACCCCCCGAGTGGGGGAAGGTGGAGGGTTGACCTCCTCCTCCCCGTGTCCCCCACCTCCACTCAGGAGGTCAACCACAGGTGGTCGGGTCTGGAGCTGGAGGAGCAGCGCGATTCAGCGGAAATTCCCCAGAATCACTTCTTGACCCCTCGGGCTGAGAGAGCGCCCTCTCAACGGCCCAATTTGAAGCAGTTGATGACACGCACTTTACTCAGCACACGGTGTCTCCAATTATGCTCCTGATTTCCTCTCCTCTCCTTGTGTCATTTAATTTCCCTGCTAAAGTGCTGGCCAGTTTGATCCCTAGTTAAACAGAAGTGGCCATTTTCAGGCAGTTTAGAGAGGAGAGTAAATGTCAGCCGAGATAAAGGCCGTTCAGCGGGCACGCTCACCGAATCATATGAATATATTATTTTATTATGGTCATTCAGAGTTTTATTCAACACAAACTGGTCTAAAATCCTGCTACTGACCAGTTGTTCTCCCTTTTTGAGGATATCTCATGAGACTTTAAAAGAGATGTCAACATCCTCACGTGTTCACCTGCAGAAAACAGGACGAGCCAGAGGAGCCAAGCCAGTGGTCACAGTGATGGACGAAGAGGAACGCGGGGCTGTGAAGTCTAAACCAGTGCCGGCTCAATACAGGAGAGGACCAGGCGTCTCTAACAGTCAGTCCCAGGTAGGAAGTGAAACCATAACTCTCAATGAACTACCAAGGCTGCAGCTGCTTGTCCTGTTTCCTAATGAAACCCACACACGACAAAAATACACACACATCTTCTCCTCCAGACTTTCTTTGGACTCCAGGGCCCGGTGGATTATTCATGTGAGGCTGCAGCTTCTGTCCAGATGTGCTGGAGTTTACGAGACACAAGTGTTCAACAGTTATAACGCATGTGTTTACTTGCCCTTAAAAAGGAACTCTTTGCTACCGGTTCACAGAAGGAGGAGGTACTGCCTGCTGTGAGACGGTCGCTGAGGCCAAGGACTGGACCTGTGAACACTTATAAGGAAGATAGTGAGGATGAGGATGAAGAGGAGGATGAAGACGTTTCCAGACCCAGACCCAGACCCGTTCCTGCATGCTATCTCCGAGGCCCTCCCATCGGCTCCAGAAGTAAACAGGTGTGAGGATACTGTGAAAGGCTCTTAAAAATGAAGTGTATTTGATTTGAAAACTTTATTGACAGTTTTGTTTGAAGGCTGTGCAAAGAATGTTGTTTTTGTTTCTTTTAGAGATATATACCGTCAAACACTGAAGGCTTCCTGTTGTTGCCCCGTAAATAAAGAAAAGCATTCAACAGTATTTCTTTCACAACTTTATTTAAACATATTTACACTCAGTGGTCACATGCTGTCATTGTCACATCTCAAAGGGCAACCTCTGAACCATCCTCTCTGACAGAAGGCTGAATTCAAACGGACCTCCAGAAGAAGAGACAACCCGACGGCGAACTCGGCGAGACCGGAGGGAGGAGTCCACTCCCGCCTGAAGCAGCACATTCAGACCCACGGCATCTGCAGGGGCGGGTGGGACGACGGGCTGCACGACCTCCGAGCGGGACGCAGCCATCAGCAGAGGTGGGGCCGTGATCTCTGCTATGAACCTGCAGACGGGTGTGGTGACTGGGGACCGTCTCCCCTCACAGCGGGTCCCACACAGCAGACACGCACGTGCTGGTTGGTCATCGGGGGCGTCTCGCTTTTCCTGGGTTCTTTTGTTTTCGCGGTTTGCCAAGGTGCGTTGAATTCCTTTTGAGCTAGAGGAGGTTTTGCTGCCTTCTTCTCCTCAGAGTGGAGACGGAGCCGACAGGAAGTCTCCTCTCAGGATGACGGAGCAGACATTTTCACAGTAATAGGCTGCAGAGGAAGGAGGACTTCAGTTTATGTTATTCTGTTTAGTATGAAGGATGACTATGAAATAAAAAAAGAAAATGGGCTCTTCAGTGGGATTGGACTGTCGCTGAAGAACAGCCATCCACTCCCAACCATCTGCATAAATCAAACCGTCTTTGACTTTGCATCAATGATATGCTGCTTTCAGTATCACATGCTTTCCTCGCCCCTTTATCCCAGAAGTAGCTGCGGCAGAAGTGACTGAATGTTGCGTATTGTTGTCAACACACTCGTCTCCTGTCAGAGGAGGCCGTGTGTTGTATAGAGCGGCGCTAATTAAGTGCGATGAATATGTATTGAGTGTGGAGTGAAGGCCTTTATCACGCACACCTACCTTGCTGCAGTAAGGACACTCTCCAAAAACGGTGCTGAAGCTCTGGCGGCTGGAGGGCAGCGCTCGCAGCCACTGAGGGAAGAGAGAGAGAGAGAAAACAACAAACCATCACTACATTGAATCGAATGCGTCTGTCATGTGATAATATCCCTACTTTCAATGTACACTTGTTACTGCACACTTCAATGGTGCATTCAAGATTGTGTGGCGCTCTGAAGCACCTTAAGGGCTTTCACTTTCGAACCCTCAGATGTCTGCCTGTCACGTTTCCTAAGCTTTTAACAAGAGATCATTGAATACAGCATGTATAAGAAAAGTGAATCCCCGCTTAGGCAGATGGATGGAGGGTGGGGACAAGTGTGTGTGTGTGCGTGAGTGAGTGATCCAAGGCCACATCCACACGGCTGCCTTTAAGTTAGAGTCACATTCAAATCTATGATTTTGAGACACTTTCCACATCACAGGACGTCTGTTGTTACTTTGACATTAAGGAAAAATACATTTTTCATCCTGGGCCTGTTTTTAAAGTCAATATTTACCAATATCACAGCATTTTTAAATCGCTCTTTTTTCTTCCAAACTGCTGATAAAAATGCTTTCTGCAACACCCTCCACACTCCAAAACAGACACACACACCCACACATCCACACCAGTTAGAAAGCTGCAAGTTGTTACTGGACGAGCAAGTAAGCACCAGTTTAAAACAAAGGTTTCGCAATATTCACAGTGTAAAGATGTCTGCAGGAACAAAGAGAATGTGTAAATCTGTTCCCGGAATCTATTGAGCCACTTCAGTCTAAAGTGTTTGACAATGTAAACACAGTCGGTGTACTCCACAGAGGTCGAGTGGTTTATTAAATGTAAATGTGAGTGTGAGTTTGTTTTATTCACCTGCGCTTTAATGGACAAGTGTGTGTGAAATGTGTCCCCGAGCTTCTGTAGAGGTATTTAAAGTAGTTTGGAATATGCCAAAACTTTTTCTATTCACTAGCCTTCATCGGGACACGTAGGACAGCAGCCGTAACATTTTGTAGCTTCAGGTATGTTCTGGTTTTTAATTTTATTTCACTTTTAACAAGTCATCGTTATAGACGTTCTGATGACCTGTCAGGTCAGATGTTAAATGAATTCCATTTGACTTTGCGTTCACCACCGCTCTGCTCATCACAAGTGGATTCTAATTAAAATAACTGTCAGGCTCAAAGTTGCCAACTTGTGTAATATTGACGTTTGAAGTTAAAAATACATTTGGAGTAAAAGGAAGTTATCCACCAGAGTGAAGGTGGATGTAGTTTGGCTCGTATCTGACACATTATGAGAAGAACAAAAACAAGTGATCAAGTGATGTGATGCTCTGTGGCTGCTTCCTCCTCCATGTTGGCAGACGGGACCAAACTATAAAGTCAGTTTTTCCACTGTGGGTAGTTCTTATCTCACTGACGCACGCTAAAATGACGCCGTGATTGGCAGGTGAGGCTCTTGTGATTGGTCGGGTTTGTGTTATCAGCAAGACCACGTGTCCACGCCATGACCACCACTGCTCAGTGTCAGTGTGTGTGTGTGTGTGTGTGTGTGTGTGTGTCATCATACCTCATACAAGCAGGCCTGGTGGAAGGGCTGGCCACAGCGAGGATCGTTACACACCTGATCAGGGATCGCAGCTTCAAGACGATAGGAATAACAAATCCCACACTCAGTGCTGAAATCCTACACACACACAGAAGGAAAGCAAAGTAATGAAAATATTCAGCACACTGGTTCACATGATCTACAGCTACAGATGCTGCAGCTTCATGAAAGGCCCCAGTAACCAGTTAGCAACAAATAATGATCTAGCTAAATCTAGTTCAGACATCAACTTCTAACATCCTGAACTGACTCCTCCCCGACTCCCACCATCACTCACACTCACTGTCTCTCTCTGACACACACAGCTCTTGTTTGCATTTTAGCGTAATGAGTAGCTCCTGTTTTTCTGCAGTTATCCATTAAGACAGAGGATGGCAGTTTAAAAAAAAAAAAAAAAAAAATCAACATCTGGTCAACTCAACTTTTTTGCACTCCTCTGAATGTTAATGAAGCTGAGGCATTAATCACTGCAGTGACAGCGGATAAACACAACGGCCTTTCAACCCATCCGCAGCGAGGGGAGGGGAAGAGAACATGCGTTAGAAAAAGAGAGATAAATGGTTTTGCATAATTAAAGCGATTTGATAGTGAAGAGAATCCCGCCATCTTTGTTATTCTAACGATATTATCTGTTAACAACCCAATTAAAGGAGAATGCGTGCGCCCATTTCTTGGAAGAACAAAACACGGAGAAAAAAGAAAATATGGAAATAGACAGAAAAATATGTCCGCCCCCTTACAACTTAAAGCTCAAACAGACTCACAGACGTAGGATGCATCCATAGATGTTAATACACACACACACACACACACAGCTCCTTAAGGTAATCATGATGGGAGAGGGGAACTGTGTGACATACAGATTTTTCGTGGGTGGCAGGTGACGGGAATTCAATCTCCAAAACATCCTGGAGGTTGCGCAAGACGCTGGAGTCCGGGTTCCTGCCAGCAGACCACAGACAGCTCCTTCACACACTAATTAACCACATGCAAATAAGCCTGCAAAAACACTGGGGGATGATTAGGAGGCTTTAACCAATGGTATTTAAAAAAAATAAAATAAAAAAATACTGCTTCAAATTGAACAGTGGGGGAGGAAGACTCTCCTCCGATTTGTCATGCAGCGGGGTAAAACACATTATCACTCTTCATTTTGTTATACAGTACAGATTCGAAATCGCAATTAGGTTTAGTTTTTTTAATCACTGGCTGATAATCAGATGGTTCGATGCCCGGAAAGGAGTGGACCTGGTGTGCAGGTTGTCTGACACTGATAAAGCTGCCGAGCTGGAAGACGCTCATGTAACCCAGGTCAAGACCAACACCAACAATGAGTGTGTCCTATTAACCAATACAGTGTGTATATCTGACGCCACAGAGCTGGACTGGGCGCCGCGTTCCCACACATTCTGTTTTATTTTTAGCATCACTAAACCATCTCGCGAAATACTCACTAGCTCAACAAATGCGCTCGTGAGTATTTACACCAGCAGGCAGCTGAGACGCAGCAAGAAAAGGAAGGAGACTCACTCTGTTGGTTTTGGTCTTTTTTGTAAACATTTAACCCTTCAAAAAAAAGCAATATCTCAAATATGAATTACACAGGAAAACACATCATTTCAGAATCAACTGTGTAAACTTTTGCAGGTAATATTTAGTCACTACTAATAGTACTAGGTAGTATTAAGTCAGAGGACCTTACCACAGGTGCATGTTGGAGTTGAGTTTATTCCTCAGAGGGGTCACCACTGCAGCAACACACAGAACGACAGTATATTAAGTGACACAATGTAAATTGAATATGCACTATTGTACACAGCGCTCAGGAAAACATCCTCTGCGTGCCCTCAAATGCTGTTTCTCAGTTCTTCTCAGACTGTGGCGGCGTCACCGCTGTCCCACGTGAACCCTCGCTGCTGCCTCTGTTCCACTGGGAACTTTGTCTCTGCACCACTCATCACCATCACTACTTGTTATTCCTACATGCAAAAAGCAATATTTCTGCGTGACCCCTCGTATTTGAGGGTCACTGCCTGCCTCCCATCTTGGCTGAAGTGTGTACTTGTTTAATGTGTTTTGAGTTGCATTGCTAGGCAACAGGCTATGAACCGCACGACCTTGAGTTTACAGAAACAATGGCCGACAATTGACAGGGACTTAAATAGAAACGCGGAGCTCTCTAGTCGGCTCCATGTCGGCGCGGTGAGAATGAAAATGTGCCAGGTTCTGAAAGCCAGGCCTGTGACGTGACGGCAGTCACAATCATTATTCCTTTTGCTTCCCACCTGATGGCTTCTCACTGACCTGATCTGAATAACAACAGCTCAGACTGATTTGTACTTTATTACCTGAGCCGATCCTCAGCTGGATTAAGCCTGATAACGTTGGCGTGGGCCTTCTGAAGAGGCAAAGTATACGAGTGGGCCCAATAATGGGAAAACAAGCAAACAGTTAGCTGACCTCACTTTGTGGGAGAATTATTTGGACAAAGAAAGATATATGAAGATGTCCTTTGGTAAGGAACTGTTCATTGTTTGATTACAGTTTTCTGTTTCACTAATTAAAAAAAAATCTAATAGCCGAGTAGAAATGTGAAAAAAATATTGGTCCCATAAAATACCAGGCTTTCGTTTTTGATGAAGATCCATGAATTATTCTCTGAAAGGTTAACGTCTACTCACTTGTGTGAGCAGGCATTTCCACGGTGTCTTTATCAGTGAAGCCAATGAAAATAAATCCACACCCATTTCCTGAACACCTGATGAGCGTATAATAACAAGGGAAGGATTTCCATGCTATAATGCAGCATGTCAGTTTAGGCTGTGTAATGGAGCAGATATGCCTCTTGTGCTTTCGCTCCGCCTGGGAACACACTCTGAAGCGTTGCCATGTCTTTGGGGTCCTACGCACCGTGCTCGGCTCCCAGCAGGCAGCACTCCGGCAGCATCTGGGGGTGTCTGGGATCTACCTCCACCTTAATGGACACGTTGTTTCCTGCAAACACAGACGGGAACGCACCCAAATCAATTACCATTAAAATGCTCGCCATGCAACTAAACACATTCGTTTTTAGATTTTTCCGGATGACCAGTTGCATAATTAACATTAACCTGTGAACTCTAGTAAGACAATGTAGTAAAACATATATCAAGGGAGCAGATGACAGGAATGACACAGTACCGATGGCGATGCGCCTCATGGTGTCGGACCTGCTGGGTTTTTCTGGCTCCAGAATCCAGGTGTGTCCGTCGATCTCGTCCAGGACGTCCCAGAACTTTGTCAGGGAGTCCAACACCAGCAGGAACTGGCTGTGGAGCTGCTCTAGAGTAGTCTAGTAAACCAGTACAGGAGGAAAAGAGATGATGAGTTACAACTCTAGACCAACAGCAGTGAGACCAGAGAGAGCAGCTCTGTCCCGTCTCTGTGGAGAGGATCAAAACAAAAACTACATTATAAATGCAAATATTTCTTTACTCGAATTTGGTTTATGTTCACGAGATTGCACTCACCAGTTGTTTCAGTTCAGTTCACTTCCACTGTGTGATTACAAAGACTAGTTTTTTCTTGTTAGTGTCGAGCGCTACTACTGCCTCATCTGAGGAGAGTGAAAGCGAGTGAACTGAAAGTGCCGCCCGACCAGTTAAAAGTGAAACAACTTAAAGAGCACACATGCTTACACACCTAGTAGAGAGGAGAAAGGGAGGCTGATGGAGGTGTGGGAGAGCATTACAGATGGAATGAGGGGGGGAGAAAAAAAACGAGGTGAAAAAAATGAACCAAAAATTATGGGTCATTGTGCCAGCACAGTGCACACAATTAAGCATCGTCCAGGTGCTGAGAGCCTCGGCAATTACAGCCCAATTAATGCCAGTGGCATGATTATGGTTACTGCTAAGGATAAGTACGCTCGGCCCAGTTCAGAGGAAGAAAGAGGGAAAAAACACTGAAGAAGAGCTGGTAATTGAATTCCTGCCGTATCTGAGAGAGGAACATGGGTGAGGGTGGGAGGCTGTGAGAAGGTATGAAAGACCGTGAGTCTGAGCTGAGATTGGCTCCTTGGCCGTCTCAATCAGTTCTTTTTATCTATTTATGATATCGAAGACTGGCCTCAATTTAGCTCTTAAAAGCCGCCAGGCTGAAAGAATCCACTCCTCTTTACATGGGCGACATAAGGCTTCACTCTTTTTAACCTGTTTTCAGTAAATCCTTCTCTCTCTGAGCAATCGCTTGTTTACAAAGGAATTTAGCACCTGTTATCGACTTGCATTTTTAGAGCTGACAACCCATGAGCAGTGTCAGTGAACACATCATGGAACTGTATATTGTTTTACTTTGTCTTGATGAACAGGTAGAGGCATATTTACTTAAATATCAACACACTCAATGTTTGATATGGAGGAGGAAACATTAATTTTGACGTCAACAGGCAGAATAATCAGTGTTTGGAGTCACATGTCAGAATTGTTTCACCATTAGTCAAACATGCATGTTGACAGCATGTGATGATGGTCATGAGTCAGCTTTACTTTACAGATGTAATTATTAATTCAGAGAAGATGAATCTGCATCGATAATGTTATGATTTTAGAAGTATGCGTCGTCACCCTCAAACCTAATCACTGTCTTAATAAATCTGGGCTTTGTTGTTAAGAATCGCCTTTGAATACTGTGCAGGCACAAAGGACACAAACTCTCACACACACGTTTATTTTTCTTCCTATTCTAGTTCCACACAAATGCACAGAGTGGCACGTCTTGGCCCTGCAACAGAGCAAGCAATAATTACTCATTTAAATGAACATGTCAGGACTGACGACAGACAAGCCCTTCCCCCAGCCACACACACACACACACTTCAGACAAAAAACACACTTGGCATAGGCACAAGCGCGCGCACACACACACACACACACTTCATGTCGCAGTGTGGGAGAGATCCATCAACAGCACAGCAGGCAGACAGGCTCCATACGGTAGCGCTGTTCTAAGCTGGTCCTCACTGTACGCCTGCCATGTATCAGCTCAGCAACACACACACACACACACACACACACAATATACTGAAAGAAGAATGCTAAGCTCAGATATGGAGCAGTGGTTTTTATGATTGACAAAGCATCTGCAACTGAAAAAAAAGCACAAGACGTGTGTGTGTGAGTGACAGTAAGCTGTTGACACAGAGGCAGTGGCAGAGATGAAACGCATAGCTGGAGTGAAAGAAGTAAGACAGCAAACAACAATAACAAGGAGGGGAAAGAATATATAACATGCGACAGAGCCCACAGCTGGTTTTACAACAGGGCATTTTATTGCCAGTAAAAGTGGACTGTAGGGGCTGAGAGAAAATACTGTCTTAATACAGCAGGCGCAATAGGTCACAGAGGATGACTCAAGCGTGTCTGAATTGCCCTTAATCATAGTGCAAGTCTCAAACGGACACACAGGTCTTTCTATAAAGTAAAGAACGGAAACATGACCCTGTTCACCTGTGGGGCCCTGCAGCCCTAATTTGCCATTCTGCATAGGGAAGACTGGGAATGAACCGCCCACTCCCATGTTATAAGACAACCACTGCTTGGAATACATCACATGTTCTTACATACCTGTGGTGTCCAAGTTATGGCCAGAGGGAGGGGCAGGTCAGCTGAGCACTCAGGGGCCTCTGCAGGGTGCTGCAGGGGGCAAAAGATGGGGCCGTTTGTTAGTCTCATGCACAGAGCCTGCCTTTCTCCATGTAAATAAACACGTGGTTCACAGCATAACAGACACATGACGATGATCTTTCATCAAACTTTCAAAGTCAATATCTTGTTGAATATGTAAAAAACAATAATTTACAAAACTTCAGATACAAAAAACTTTGGACAAAGTTCCCATTGTTATCAGACCAGAGATGGACATCAGTGTAACTCTCAAGACATATTCAAGAGGATCTGACCAGCGATTAAAGCAGAGGTTATTGAACCTGTTCTTCAGTAGCTGGGAGTTATTAGTTGAATATCATCTGTCAATGCTATTCAGACAAAACTTCATTAGAAGTCATCAAGAAGACACTTGTTTACAACACTGGGAGCCAGATTTCCCGTCTCCTTTCACCTTCAACATCACACTACTCCTCGTCCTCTCCCCACGCTCTTCCTCCCTAACTCCCCCTGCCAGCCAAGCCTCCATGTGTCCGTGCCAGTGCTGCCTCCTCCCCTAGCTGTGCCTGGTGAGGGATGACCTGGCGCTGGATCTGATGGAAGCAGCTGGAACGTGGGGAGCGCTCCAAGCTATTTTTACCTGGTGCCAGAGGGGTGAGGTGGGCCAGGTGGGCAGGTGGGCACAGGGTGGGGTCCCGCTACCCTTCCCTGTCCCCAGTGGATGTCATCCAGGCTCAGGAAAGCATCACCTCACCATGACTCCCTCCCACTTTTCCCTAGAATGTGCAACGGTGCTGAAATATGCTCAATTGTGACTCAGATTTTAAGAAAGTTCCCAAGTGTCAGGAGTGTAAATCATATGTTTCATTGTACAATTGTAAAACTGTACATTGGTTGGTTGGTTTTGAATGGCCTGCTGGGGAGTGTTGAAACACATAGTGACACCAGTTAAAACCCTTTAAATAAGCTGTGCATGTGTGTCCATATGTGTCTCTTACCTTGGACTTGAGCTTAACAGTGAGGATGTGCTGCCTTCCAGACGAGTCTTCTGCCTTCAGTCTCAATGTCCGGAACTCTGTGTCTATGAAAAGCAGCCTGAAGATGGACACACACACACACACACACATTCATACACAATAAATCAGAGAACGGTGCCCACAACACTGTGTGCTGAATAGCCATCATCCATCATTAATCACAGCAGCAGAGAGCCATACTGAGATATCAACTCTGCCTTCAGATTTATGACTGTGGGTAGCAAAGTGGAGACATCAGGTTATATCCAGTCACACCCAAATCCAGCAAAACATTAACGACAGGCTTGTCTTCCACTAAAATTCTGATTCGCTCTCCTCTCCTGCGAGTGCTATTTTAATGCGTTCATGTAGAATATAACAAACCAAATCGCGTTGAGGGGGAAACCACTTCATGCTGAGTCACCAGGGACCAGGTATATTTGACACATTCCACATAAATAGTATGTGTATTTCTGTATATTAATATTGCATGTGGTATAAAGTATACACATAAATAGTAAGTGTATCACTAACAATTGAGTTTCATTCCTTCCCTAAATTGGTATCAGCACTGGCAGCAGTCCCAAAAAGCCAGTTGTTGTCGGACTCCGTGTTTCAAACATGTTTTACGTTCAGTCTTCACACTCTCATAAACACCAGATTTTGGGAGCAGCAGGCAGATGTTTCAGGGAAAAAGCTTTGGTAACCCTCTCATATATCTGCCCAGAACCAAACAGCAGACAGAAACAGAAGCATTTAGCATATCAATTGCTCAAAGTTTTCTCAGGAGTTGGTGGACACTGTAGACTCAGTATAAAAATGGACCAGTCATTTCCACTTCCTCCAATTATTCCAAGTCCACCAGCTCTTAAAATCCAAACAGGAGGATGTTTTCAAGCACGAGTCAGCTGGTAAATGGGACCCCTCCGTATTATAAGCTAATTAAAAGTGTTTGACTGGCTAAGGACAAAACACTGATGTGGCCTTAGCGTGCATCAACGCTGCTGTCAGATTTACAGCTGCTTACATCCGTCCCCGGTCGACTCAGACTGGAAGACGGCACGCTGATCTGAGACAAAGGATTGGAACAGACCTCTAGATTTACAGTACATTATGATCGACGCTCCATGTTGAGGCTGACATCGCTGTATATCAGCTGAAGAGTTATGGAGTGCGGTAGACGAGTGTGATGTTAGAGGCCTGCAAATTGCACACACACACACTTGTGATGGAATGATGGCAAATGGTGTCAGATTTGCCCGACTCATAAAAATGTCTGCTCGTTCATACGCTCGCAATCAAACGCCTGTAAAGGGCGACAGTGTTGAAGTGTCGCATACACACTTAAATCCGCACTTACATACCCATGACATCATCATCATGCCAACTCCACTCAGTGTAGTTTCCCTTCAAATTTAAGTGAAACATTTATCCAAGTTTACTCAGTTTCACCTCCATCACCCTTTATCTCGAAAATGATCCGCATCTCAGTGCGAGTGTGGGCACACACACACACAAACACAAAAACCCTTCACAAAGGCTGTGTGGATACTGATCTCAGTGCTTATCAGGACAAAACCAGAGAGAAATAATTTAGAAGCAGTTGAGATTTTCTTGAATAGGTAATGCCCAGGTTACCTCAGGTCCAAACAAAGTCATAAAATACCATTCACTGCTGACAGCGACAGGAACTAATCCTGCCAAGCAGACCAAACAGCACAAGCAAGTAAAGAAGGTGACAAAGATCTCAGCGAACAAATCAGCAATTAAGTTGATTCATTGAAAGCTAACGTGGTGCTTTGCAGGTGTCTGCTTCCCCAGCTGTGTCTCCTGCATTTGTGCATTTCTGTTGTTGGGTCTGCTGTTTATTTCATCCAATCAGAGAATCAATCAACGATCTCTGTTGTGGTCAGACATCCAGTAACCTGCATTCCATTTGTTTAACATGTTTTAAAATCTGCCCTGAACCATCATGGATACATTCAGACTCAATCTACTCCTAAATATTTTTCATTCCATAACTTTAGAGAGAGAACTGTTGTTTGCTGCTATACTGATGGTTAACAGTTTTAACTTGCAATGTTTCTGTGCTTTTGAAGTTTAAAAATGTTCCAGTAGGAACAACTTATATTAATTATAATTCAGATACAGGATGTGTTGTGTGATTGTGAACAATTGGTCAAACAAGCATTTATCATTCTTATCATTCATCTCAAATTTGAACTATTAAGAGGTAAAACCCAGGCTTGTACTCAGTATCGACCAACTTTTGCATACTGAATTGACACTGAAAAATCATTGGTGCATCACTAATATACAAAATTCCATCCATCCTGTCTTCCGGGGTCTTATGCCAGGATATCAGGGACTAGCTGCCGCCCCTACTTGGCCATGATGGAAACAGCATGACAGTCAGATGTCCTGCTGGGAAGACTGATGAGAGCATCCCATTTACAACTCCACAGCCAAGTGATGTGCTTCCACACAGTGCATACCACGCTCATTTGTGCTCTCATGTGTATGCATGTCTTTTGAATTTGTGTGGGCGTTGACTAAATGATTCATGACCACGGAGATCAACAGATCTTTAACTATAACTCAGGAACTAAAACCTGAGGAAGTCATATTATTGAGCCTTGAGCAGATACTTGTGTGTGTGACAGGAAGTAGTAGAGACATAGTCACCTACAGACCATGTTTACAGACAGCATTATGATTACTTACTGGTTGTACATGCATACCTGAGATAAGAAGACACAATGTTGTGTACATGCACTGAGGGGGTCTGGCCATAATGAGCCCAGACAGATCCTGGATGCTTTGGGGCCACCAAGTGATGGCAGGTGACCTACTTGACCTCATCTTCCATTAATTAACACACGGCATGCCATCTCCAGCCAATTAAGATGACCACGCTCTCAAAGGCAGTAATGGAGACCAAGAGAGAGGGAGAGCGACTCACTTACCTGGCCCAATAAGCCGACAGCATTACTGCTGAAAACCCCCGGTGGCTATTAGCACGGCCCATACAAATTAAGATGCAAACGGATCTCGAGTGCCTTGGAGATTGAGGTTCACAGTGTATAATGTCTCCTAACTGCAACATGACACTGAAAATGATGTTGGTCTCATTTCCAGAATAAGGCATACCTCCACCTCCCCTTCTCCTATTAAAACCTGAGACTCTTCAATTAGAGCCATTTGCATTTCGCTAATATCATAATTGTAGCCATGGTCATTAATAGGGAAGTGGGAAATGAGTGTAGTAGTCAAGGCTTAATCCAAGCTGGGGGGAGAACCCATATCTCCCCACTAGCCTCCACCAACCCCTCCTTCCTGTGAGTGGAGACGACGGCATTAGCGGCCTGACACCGCTCTTGGCCTGAGAGTCGTTAAATGTAACATGGGTTTAACCAGAAGTCAATAACTAAAAATGAGGAAGTCCCTAAAAGCTGTTTAAGATGCAGCCTCCTTAATCAGTTTAGAGTGCAGGCAAGAAAAAAGTCATTGATTCCATATTTACTTCTGTGGCTCAGGAGATGACAGAGGTCACACAGTTCAACATAAAAGACAGCTGTGCAGTGTCTGACTGATGCATGATAAAGAAAGTGCTGAACAAACAGTAGATGCACTGTATGATTGTATGAGTGAAAGAATGGATGGCAAAACCGTACTGTAAAGTGCTTTGAGCGGTCATCAAGAACAGAAAAGTGCTAGAAATGTCCAGACTACCATTCAGAAGGGGGCGTTTTATCATTATATAGACAAAGTTTGTTGAAAAGAGTCCACAGAAACAACATCAGTGAGGTAGACTTTCAATAATTTCTTGATTCCGGCTTAAGAGTTGCTTGCAATTCCCTATTTAATTCAAGGGTGCAGAAGTTGAAGTCTCTTGTATAGTTTGAACAGAGAAAAAGAAAAGACATGAAACAAGCGCCATCTGCAAGTATGTCTGCAGGCAAATTACTTTCAGAGAATCCGAACGCCATGTAAGTGGGGAAGGGGAACAGGGAACTTAATTTCATTATCGCTTGATGCTTGCTGTGAGCCAATTTAAACAACTGTTTGCATTTAGTGGCGATTCATTCAGCAGCGCTGCAGCGGCGGTTTATTGTTGTAATACTGATAATAGTCACATTTTTATGTTTCAGGGTTATTTTGAAAACCAGATGGATTGTCAGTGGACCCTTATTCTGATGCGTTTAGGAGAAATAAATGCGGTGGGAATAAAAAGACAAGCTCATAAGCACTTGCCAGGACCGCCAGTCAGGGCAGATAAACATGCTTTAAGTGTGTACTTCAATTCCCACCAGTTAACTTCCATCAAAGTAGAGAAGCAGAGACCCTGGTATCTGAGAAACAGATGGTTTTACATTTAAGTTTCTCTTTAGTTATCTATACACTGCCCTGGATATTTCTGTGTCTGTCCATAATTTCAAATTAAGCATGCCACGTAAAAAAGTGCAAGATAACACTTGAATGGGAAGACGAGCAAGAGTAAAGGGAACTGATCACAATGCAGACTGCCATGCACAGGTTTGTTTAAACTGATATAGATACTCATTAGAAAAATCCACTGTTACCTCTGGAACATTTTTATTGCCCTTAGCATATTAATTTATTACTTTTTTTGATCCATATAACCCACAGACAACACAGAAGGCCACCTCTCACAGTGAAGCTTGCAAACATGGCAGTCTCAGCCAACCTTCCCAACATCTGATAAAGTAGGTTTCTGGTCCCTCTAGAAGCAGTGTTATGACTCCAGAGACTCACTTACTTGTTCCATCCAAGGGTCTCCATCTCAGAGATGAGCTGCGAGTAATACTGAGGAGGTGGGATGGAGCTGCACTCAGCTCGACTCTTCAGACCCACTTCCTGCAACAATACAGAGAGCATTCTTAAGCACATATTACTATGCATGCCACGGTACAACTTAACAACCATGCACCATCATGTGCAAATAAGATGAATACAGAGATGGAATCAGGGCCAATAGGTCAGGTCTTTGTTTAGCTGCAAACATACAGGCTTTCCAATAATCTATAAAAAGCATATACAGTAAGTGCATGTGTGCCTGGCCATCAAGGTTGTTATCGATAGTGCCTGAGGGTTCCAATGTACTGCCTCGTCTTAAAGCAACAATATCAAGGTGAACGTGTTAACACAGCGTGTCCCTCTCCTCCTCACCAAGACAGTCTTCAGCTCCAGCAAGAAAGTGACAAGATCGGCCGACTGCTGCAGCCTCTGTGAGAAGTGGAAGAAAAGAGAAAATGGCATCCTTGCATTTGAGGATAATGAAGTGACAGTGTCTACTTTTTTCCTCTAGCCAGCCATTCAAATCAAACACAGCGTTTGTGATTAATGGGGGCTGCCACCAGCTTTAATAATTAATGATAGCTTAAAGGCTGTGAAAATAATGAACTTTGCAGCCCGGGGTGAAATATCAATCTCATCCAAATAACCCTGAGGGGCCACATAACAAATAGGGACATTTTCCAGGCGATGTTAATTAAACAGTGAAAAATATTTTTCTCCGCTTCTGAGTGAGGCCAGCCTAACGGGTGACAGAGAGCAGAGAAACGACGCCTGGCACGACGCCGCAAACACAAAGGAGCCAAAAAAAATGACATGACAAATACACAGATAGATAAATAAATAAATACAGGAAGCACAGGGCAATCAACACAATCTCAATCAAAGCTGACTGACACAAGACAAGTGAAATGTTACGATGCAACAAGCAAGATGTGTGTGTGTGTGTGTGGAGTTTACCTGCTTCACTATGTGCTCATATCCACGCAACAGGTGTTTCAGCTGCCAGCTGCAGTGCAACCTACAACATGAAGTTATAAACAGTTACAGCAACACAGCCACAATAAAACACCCACTCTGTAGAGGAGCAGGGATTTATAATTAGACACATTGCACCACACGGTAATATTACACATCCTTTGCAATATGCTGTGAACATTAATACATGCAGTACAGATGGAAGAACATGATCATTCTCACTTGGCCCGTTTCAGTTCTTGATCTGGGG
Source organism: Pseudorhombus dupliciocellatus (assembly GCA_016785235.1). Classification (NCBI taxonomy): domain Eukaryota; kingdom Metazoa; phylum Chordata; class Actinopteri; order Pleuronectiformes; family Paralichthyidae; genus Pseudorhombus; species Pseudorhombus dupliciocellatus. The sequence continues at coordinate 1,355,358 of JAFBJW010000102.1, forward strand.
GCAGCACTATTCTCAGTCTGAAGTCTCGCTCCTACAAAACAACAAACGGCAAACAGACTGTGTTATGATGGACACAGAGGGGCTCAGTATTTAGAATAAACTAAATACAAACAAAAGACATGGGCGCAGCAGCGAGCTCCGTTTGGAAATTGCTAAATATTAAGTTTATTTGCGTGCAGAAGGAGGCAAGTTTAGAGTAGAACTTAACTTTGATAAAAATCTAAATCAGAGATATCAACTGTTCAATTCGGCACGAGCAGGTCGTTAATAGTACCTATTCTTAGTCAAATATTGGCACTTTCTTTCTTCCCTTCCCACAACTAACGTCTACCAACACTGTCACACTTTTATTGGGGATGTATTAAATGTATAGATCGTTTAAGAGCCGGTGCCGAATACATGTAGATAACCTGTGTAAACTCTAAACATCTTTAATTCCATACATTTCTCAGTGCAGCCTGGAGATGCTGTCTCCTAAGAACATCCAACAGGTTCATGAGACAAAGTTAGCGGGAGTTAGCTAAAGTTAGCTGAGTTAGCTGGAGTTAGCTGGAGCTACCTGGACGGTGATAAAGCCGTCATAGGTTGTCCTGTCGGGGTTGAGGGGCAGAAGTGTCGGGTTGTCTGTCACCAGTGACTCCATCGCTTCACCTCCAGTGTTCTCAGCTGAAGCCGACGGGACACACGGTGCATGTGACTCCGTGACACGTGAGTTCCCAAGTTTCAATAACTGTCAACTGGCTGCGAATCTCAGAATGAACCTTGGTTCAAAACAGGATTAAAGATAGCATTAGCATTAGCATTAGCACAGCGCATGAAAACTACACATCCCTCCATGAACCAAACAGTGACGTCACGCAGATGCCTTCACCGACCGGTAAAAACATCGGAATTCTGATTTACGTTGTTCAGACTCCAAAATAACTTTTTTTTTTAATGTTCAGTCATATTTTCTTACGGGTTGATGTAGTCATTAGAAAGACAGTTAAATAATCATCGGTATATGACAAAAGTACTTTAAAACTTTCTAATCAATAACTACTGGCTTCACTCATTAGACATCTGCATAAGCTATTAACAGATAAATAGCTGTGAAATAACTTTTATCATTCCTCCTGCTCAGGTGCTTAATGCGGATGTTGGCTTATATGACTCATAAATAGAATGAATAATTCTGTTGAAAGTAGCCATAAAGATAATAATAATAAAGCTACAAATTCCACAATTGAGGTAATAATGACAAATGGATATTAATTTGTGCAAATTACAAATATCCATCATGTTGAGGTGTTTAAAGTGTCATATGAAGTTTATTTACCTTTGACACATACAATTTGTATGTAGTGAAATGTGGGTAAAGTTATATTTGTATTTTTAGTGCCATGCATTCACAGAGAAGTTTAGGAGCTCATGAGCTGTGTGTCAATTTTTCTTTATAGGCTGATTTTGAAGACCTAGAATGTGCCAAAAATCGACAGATGTGTCCTTCCATCCTCTAGAAACAAAGACTCCAGCTGATAAACCCCGTCCTGGTAAGACCTATTTCAGGATTCATTTACCCAACATTCATCAAAGAGATAATGGTGCAGTGAGGTCAGATGCTCAAACTCACAGCTATGCTTAGTAACAGCTACAGGTGCAACAATTAAAGACAAGGGGCAATAAAACTTTGCTGCAAGGCATTTCTAGGCCTCTGATTGACAGGCACCAGGAGTGTTTCACGTCTCCCTGTGGAGTTACTACACTCATGAGGAGATGATTTGTGAAGTGTGCTGAATTAATAAAAAAATAAACTCCAAGTTCACAAAAGTAGGATTAATTCAAATTGCATCAAATACTTGAGATCAAATTATGTCCTAATATAGTCCCCTTTCTGTTTTCCTCATGGTGAAGAGTTTGAATTGACTTTTTTCTCTCTGAACACATCCCATTTCAATGTTTTCTACATCTCTAACTCTCTTAAATATGATTGGATAAATAACCTGGGTCAGTATTTCTGGTGGTACAGACGTTATTCATGGAAATCAGAAGCCTGGAAAATTACTTCATGCATTGTTTGCTTCTGCTTTGTTTCTCAATGTGTAAAACCTAAGTTGCACTTTTATAAAAGCTAAAGTCGTGTCATACAGATCTGGTAGTTTTTCAGATCCTACAGCAGCAAGTACTTATTGTCTAAATATGCTAACCCATAACACACAATGCAAATACTGCTACACAAACTCTTGCCTGTTTACACTTCCAGCTGTTCTAAAGCAAGGTTTCCTATCAGCTACCACTTATTTATTTATTTTTTTGGTCTCCACATACTCAAACTGCTAAATTATCTACTACTCTGTACTGATTCAGAATCAAACCCAGTTTAGATTGAGTCTCAAAATATGTCCAACTTGTGACAGATCAAATGATGACTTCATATTAGCCCATTCTGTACGTACTTGTCCGTTAAAATTTGGAGGTGATTTGAGCAGGAGAGGCTTTGCGACCCTGGCTCTTGGTTATTGTCTGTGAAAACTTAAATCTCAGCCAATGCTGTGCCTAAAATTGCCTCAGCATATGGCAAATGGAACTCTGGAGATGTAGCAAATTCCTATTTTAATCCAATCACAACATGATTATACAGAAGCGCACTCCAACAATAGCCACTTGTCTTCCAGTTTCCTCCTGAGCCCGTATTCATTCGTGGAGCCATGCGTGCGAGAGAGAGAGAGTGTGAGAGAGAGAGAGAGAGAGAGAGAGAGAGAGAGAATAGGAATGTGTGATTATACTGTACGGAGCCGGTAAGGGGAGTGTGTCAAAGCATGCATGCCACACAGTGTGCCTGGAGAGATTGATGTTTTTGTCATCCACCTGCTTCAAAGCCGTAAAAAGCCGGCTGATGCAAATACAGAAAACCCAGCCAGGCAGATTCACAAACAAAAGAGGGAGAACCTCACTGCTCCTCTTTGCACGTCTGTTCAGGAGGAATATCTGAGTTTCTGTTGTGAGGCACACTGGGCTCAAAATGAGCACTGAATCTGACTCTTGTGTCTGGGAGTGGGTAAGTGCTGAATGCCCTTCTCTTGTGCTCGGACGAAAATGGGAACAATTGCAGGATATATTGCTGTTGTGGTTTTTTTATATTTTCTATACAATGCATCTGCACCGTGGCAGTGGGAGAAAGCAGCAGCTGCAGCCCTCCTCCGTCTTCTCTTTGGCTCACTCTCGCGTTCACAGAGAGTAAATCTGCAGGCGTGCTGTGTGGCCGGCTCCAACTGCACTCCAGTTGCAAACAGGGGGCATCAAAATGTTGCAGCAGAGGATGGCAGGAGGGCAGATGCATGCAGGTGGTGAGCTCTTCTGTTCTCTTCTGCTCGTCTTCTGTCTCTGTCTGCTTCTCTCTCTCTCTCTCTCTCTCTCTCTCTCTCTCTCTGACCGTCCTCCCTTCCGCTGCCTCCAGCGCTCGGCTCCGTTTGAGGGAGGAATGATCTATGGTGCTTTGTTTATCGCTGGCCATGGTCACTTCTCTGGAATGCAATTGGCTGGAACTACACCGTGTGGGTCCTGCACCCTGCGTCTCTCTCTCTCTCTCCCTCTCTCTTTTTCGCTCGCTCTCTCTCTCTCGCTCTCTCTCTCTCGCTCTCTCTGAGGGGTACCTCATCCGATGTGCCTTTTTATGTCTCTCTTGTTCTTTTCTTCCTTTTTGTAACATGGTGTTTTGCATGTATCTGAATGATAATGGGACATATTGTTTCCTGGACTGGAGATTGATTGAATGTCTTGACAGCAGAATGTGTTGGAGACATTCTGTAGTTTGTGCATGCCCAGCGCTAGGTTCTCTTTTGTCCTCTCTGAGCACCATTTTGAACATGCATTTTTTTTTCTTTTTACATAGTTAAATTAAACACTGCTTGATACAGCTACTTTGAGAAGGTTTGTAGGTTTTCATCACAGTTTTTTAGCCTAAAAAATGTATTTACACACTCATTTGTGCTTTTGTTTTTTAAATTGTATTTAATATGGTAAAAATGCATCGGCACATTTATCATGAATTGCATACACACACTCTCATACTTGGCCTGTTCTCTCTAAAATAAAACAACTGGAAGTCCCTCATTGTCTAAGATGTTCACAAAATTGTTCCAGTTATATCTGAGTAGACTGTGTTAGTTTAAAGAGTACAGCGTGTTTTTCGTCTCATACACTGACTTGACAGTGTTTGAATGTTTATGCTTATGTTGCCTTTATGTGCATAATAACCCCCCCCCCCCATAGGAAAAATTGAGCGAAGCAACCACAGAGTCTTTATTTAATCCAAGTGTGTTTAAGAGTATGTTACCTATATATATGTGTGTGTGTGTGTGTGTGTCCAGATAAGTGGTGTGTGAAGTATAAGCTGTGGATTACAGACCACAATGATAGGCTCGTATCCAGCATGTCTGACATGAGATTATGGGAGTTTTAGGAGGGTGTCCTCTGCAGCCCCGATGGTGGTACTGGGGGAGGGGGGTTGTGTGTGCGTGTGTGTGCATTCCACCACATTAGTCTGACGCTGACACTCGGGTACAGATTGAATAACTGACATTAAACTCAACTTTTGGAGCAAATTTGATAGTTTTTAAATGCGCACATCAGAAAAAAAAAAAAAAAAAAACAGTTTGTGACATTTTATAATAAAGTTTATTTCCAGATCTGTATTTTGACAAAATGCTGTTTATGAAATGGCAACACCTTTCGAGGGAAAGATAAGGCCTTCGAGGCCTAAAGGGAGATCACTGCATTTAGCATAGGAGTGTGTGTGTGTGTGTGTGTGTGTGTGTGCTATGATTACCTCACACTCTCACTTTGCATTCAGCACTTTATTTTATCAATAGGCACCGCAGGACTCATCCCTGCCCACTATATCTCGACATACTCATCCCTTTTGGCTGAGTCTCTGATAACCTGATCTATTGATGCTATCTGGATAATTTCTAAGCCAGGGCTCATATCCACAAGGCACAAACTAAACACAGGGATGTGGATGCAATGCATGTCCACTCGAGCTGATTAGTGTGTGAAGTGTGCTTGTTAGGCACACTGTGAAGTGTGCTTGTTATATCTCACAACCCTAGCGCTTGATTACTGCGGGGCGCCTCGTTGTACCGACGGCTGTGCGGGGAGACGGCGCCGATCTGATGTGTCCGATGATGACTAATGGAAGCTGGGAAACGTTCACAGCTCGTGTTTGGAAAACACAAAGTTTAAAAGCAGATTGGATGACACGGCCGACACGGCGGCCCACGGAGTCTTTGGAGGCGCCGCTGATTCTCAGAATGGAGTAAATCGCAGTAAACTGGCATATCCTCCAGTAATGCCAGATACAATACACAACTTAAAATTAGCTCTCATTGAGCTTTATTCTCTTCACATCTTTCTTTTCTATTTTTCTCACCTCCCTTAGTGGTTGAAAAAAGCTCCAGTAGTGCCAATTGAATATGTTATGCCATATGCTGTGTTATTATTGGACATGCTCCTCCATAATGCATGCAGTCCAACAAGAATCCCTCAATAATTGTGTGACTGAATCTAATGTGAACTTCAGTGTGTGTGTGTGTGTTGTTAGGGGTTAGCCTGCTGTGATTCTCCATCTGGCCGGGGCAGCATTGGAATGGACCATCCTCCTTTACCATGCCCAGAATAAGCTTCACTTTAAAGGATCAATTCTTTTATTATTGAAGTTGGTCTCAGTAGTGCAGGCTAATACATTCTGCATTGATCCCCCCTCCCCCCACCTCCCTCAACATCTTTATTGCCATTCCTTCCAGCGAGGCTCACATAAAAAAAAAAGAAAAAAAAAAGAAGATATGTTCGGCAGAATAAAGATTTTACAAAGTGACTGGAGGACAAATAAGCCTATAAACTCAGGTATTCACATTATGGTGGGAAGGAAAGACAGCAGAGAGTAAGCAGTCGCAGTTGCCAGCAGGCATTTTGAATATCATTACCAGCTTTGCAGGGAGAAATTGAAATCATAAGCACAAGGAAAGTACCTGGTAATTAAAACTGTAGCGCTGCACCAAGGCTTTGATACCTGCTCACGGAAGGGTGTTTCTGCCGGGATGTAGATTCTGTGGCTGCAGAAAAAAAATTCTGTGTGGTTTGACGAAGGATGTGAAAATGTGTTTTGTGTCACTTTTTCCCGTCAGGAATCTGTCAATGACAGGTCTCACAGTGTGTGTGTGTGTGTGTGTGTGTGTGTGTGTGTGAGATTGCCTTTATTACTATGCACAGTCCTCTGATTCCACCTGCTTAGTCTCCAGGTGATGTTTGCCCTGAGTGCTCAGTCAGAGCAGAAGTAATAATGCATGTTGAAATTCATTAATGTGAAAGCACCGACACTGTCCTTTTGTTCTTTAAGGTTGCAATTTATTATGATAGTCACAAAGAATAATAATAATAAAAAACAAAACAAAACAAAACAAAACATGAGGTTTAAAGAAGTGTGTCCCATGGATGAGCCACAAACAGCTTGACGTGCTGTATCAAAATCAAAGCCTGAAGCACGAGTGCCAGACCCTTATTGAACAAATTTGCACCAGTGAAGCCAGCAGTTGAGGACATTAACGATCTGGACTCACTGGGGTCTGATGCTCTGCGCCCACTGGCTAACCACTCGATCCCCGATCAATAGCTTTTTATTAAAATTGTTTGCAAGGCAACACAAATCCATATTGTTTTGCCACGTACAGGGGCGCCCGTGTGAAATATGTCGGACATATTTATATATTTTTTCCAGATGAATGCAGAAAATGATTGTTTGATATGCATGGGGGGGGGGCGGGGGCAGTGGTTGGGCATTATTGGAATATCCATTTCAATATTGATTTTCATAAGAAATGCATTTGTGATTATCTAATTTTCCTTTGCCTCAACAGGGTGGAATTACATATCATATTATCCCTGGTATTAAGGCAAAATTAATAACACAAGTAATTATAATACTTATGTCTAATGATATGCTGCGAGAGAGCTATTGATTCAGTGGAGATGCAGCCCAGGGAAATGGCTTGGAGCTTTGCCTGGCGACAGGCGCTGCCAGTGTGCTCAGCTCTGCGTGTGGAGTGGCAATATAAGATCAGCGGCAGAAAGCAAGTCTCAATCCACAGTCATACTTGGAGTCCGTGGAGGTAAACACGGCGCCACCCCCCTGATGCTGAGATGAGGCTTGGCTTCGACCTTTAGGTCAATTCAGTGGTGAAATACAGCGAGAATAAAAACGTCAGAATAAATCTAAAATGGAGGATCCCTGTTAGATAAATACGATCTGATGAAATGTCTCCTCCCAGTCCTCAAGATTATTTAGATTTTAGGAAAGTGTCCTCACTGAAATGCGCTCCAGCTGAGCACCATGTATGTCCCACTTAACATGCATGAAAATAACCCAGACATAAGCTCTTAAATTATGATTGAATAGTAATAACAATAATAAAAACAACGTATGACTACATGATTTGTTTCGAAGGCAACTTCTCGTTATGATAGGTACCTGCATTCAATAATAATACAGTAATGATCATGGCTCTCTAATAAATGATATTAGTCCCGTTCAAATGAAACTGCTGTTCTATTCCTGCTCTGTCACCACGTCAACATGCTGCCACGAGGCCTTTGTAGAAATGACTGAACTGTCTCACGCGACTGTAACAAAGATGGAGCGGAACAATAAAACTCCCAGGCTGGAATGAACCGCGTGCACAAACAGGTTTGAGCTCCTGTCACCTGGAACAGTGTACGCAGTGAGGTCACGGTCAAGTTTTGGTTTATTCAAGTCAAACTATTATACACACCGACCCATAGACATCCTGTATCCTCTTTTGAAGCATGTGGCGCTTGTTTTTTTTTTCTTATGTCGTCTGCATCAAGCTGGAACTTTTTTTCTCCTTTCTCTCCTTTCTCTTGTGAAGAGACTTGTTTTTTAACACTCGAGACTTTTACCTGTTTCGACACAATGGAAGAAAAGCATGGGAAGGGAAATGAGGCAGAGGTGTGAGAGAGAGGAAGGAGATGAATGAGCAGGTTCAAACCATTGGCGGAGACGACGTGGCGACGAAGCGCTCCGCGTTGTTCTCCGGCGGTGGCTTGAAATCTGTGCGTTACACTTTTACAAGCGTTGATAGAGAAGGAGATGTGACGCGCCGGCTTGACCTGCGCTCCACCGCTGGAAGATAAACTCGCCCGTGTTCAACTAATCACGAGGGGAGACGCGTTGAACGCGCCGTCGCACTAATTTCTCCACGTGTCATCGGCGTGTCATCACTTCACTGCTGTTGGAGCTGTTGCCTCTGAGGTGAGGGGGACAGTGGGCTGCAGTTGCAAACCTCTGCCAGAAGAGGGCAACATGATGTCAGAATTGTCCCCCCCCCACTCTGCTGCTGCCCCTGCCTCCTCTGAGAGGAGCCCAGCGTCCCCAGTAAACAGAGGCTGCTGGCTGTGGTGGGGGTACGAATGCAGTTTGTAGATGCTGGGTTAAATGTGCAAGTAACAATAATTTACATTTACACCTGCAACACACACACGCTGTCAGTCTGCTGTTCAAAGCTTCCTCCTCTTCTCCTGGCAACAAAGACGGCCGCCTTGTCACACGGGCGCCAGAGATAGTGCAGCGAGTGGATGAAGTTCTTCACAGTCAAGGTGTCATTATGGAGGACCTTGCCTCCATAATGACAAAAAGGGGAGGAGATGGGGGCAGGATGGTGGGGTGGAGATGGGAAATTAAATATGCCACTCTCTCTCGTCCAAGTCCTGGCAGCTGCAGACCCCTAAACGCAGCGTTGGGCCTCCGCCAAGGACGTTCACACACAGAACGTCCCCCGTGATGCTGCGTGGGTTCGGATTCCGTTTCACGTTGATTTGTCGGACTTCTCTCGCCTTGCGACCGTCCGTGTTCCCCTCGCCCTGTGATGAGGTGACGCCCGGCGGCCGGGCGGTAATAGATAACACGCCAGCTGACACCTTTTGCCATCCCTTGTTTTTGGGCGGTTAAAAAAAAAATCCCACAGCCCATTTGTTCTATGATGTGACAGCACTGATGATAGGATGACAGATGTCTTACCAGCCCACCCCTCTGTGCCAACATCCCCCCGCGCGCCCTCCCCGCCCCGCCCACACGCACTGAAACGCTTTGCTGCTTTAGGTGGGAGTCGACCACAGAGCACAGCTGCATTGCTCGATCGCGACAGAGCCCCCTTAACCCTACCTATGCAACCCCCCTCCGAACAAGAAGCCGTCCCTCCTCTTCCTCACTCCCCTTTATCCTCCCCCCGGGAGAGAGAGAGAGGGAGAGCGAGCGTGTGTGTGCTACGCCTCTTTGGCACAGCGCTGCCTCTTTGTTCCCTGCCAGGACGGCTGCAGGCGCCAGGGTCAACTCTCATTCATGGCGTGGCCAGTAGAGGACGACACGTCCTGCACGGGAGCAGCGGCGCTGGGGGCCTGCAGGGGAGGAAGGAAAAGCCCCAGTGGGGACATTATTGTTATGATTAAAAGCAGCTCCTTATACCTAATTCTCATATTTGTTACCAGTTACTAATAGGCACAAGGCCTAATCACATGTACTCTAATTGGTTTCACACGGAACAACACTGTAGTGGTGGAGAACGTGCAGCATGGCGCTGCAGCGCTGCCTGCAGAACAATTCAATTACTCCGGACACGCTGCACAATTAGACTTGTAGAGTTGTGCAGGAAATGATCTCAGCGTGTGAGCGCAGATCGAACGGCGAAACAGTGGCTCAGAGAATCAGTTCATTTCAACTGTTCTGATCACTGATGAACTCAAATAAATCTGGATCAGCCTTTTTAAGATGCGGTTTCAGAGAAGTGGGTGTGGCTTGATTATCCAGGTGATGCCTGGCTCCCCCTCGTTACCACCTCTACGTCTCTCATATAAATCCACATTTTTGGATTTGGAACTCTTTAATGGTTTATCTGGGACTTAAAAAAAATAGATGAGGAGATCTTGCTAATCAATAATGAAAATAATTTTTAGTTTCAGCCCTGCAGAGAGCTGTAGGCAGAAAAGTGTGTGTGTGTGTGTGTTAGCGCAGCACTGATTCTCATTTATCGGTCTCAGTGATTTTGTGCTATTTTGGATTTGTTCCTCAGAAAAAAGGCCAAAATTGACTCCCAGCACCGTGCCAGGTGTCGTCCTGACACTCTGACCTGTGTGTTTGACTCACACACACACACACACACACACTTTTCTGCCTACAGCTCTCTAACCTGCACTACAGGGGCATCGGCAGGTGCGTTTAGGAACACTGTGTGTAAAACAAGCTCTTCCTTATCGTACAAGCAGTGGAAACAAACAAAGTCATTAGAAATACATCTCCTGCTCCCGTTCTGCTCTTTGTGATATTTTATCTGGGCTAATGTGGTATGGATATTCACTCTTCTGCTGACGTCAACATTTCGCCTCACCACCATACTATGCGTGTTTGCATATTTATTATTTTAGCCTTTTTTTTTATTACCCCCCCTTCTTGCCAGGTTTTTGTAGAACATTTAGCTAATTGATTATCACATGCCTTGGCCTCATCAGCAAACCGTTATTTTGTAAATGAATATTCAAGAGAGATTTCTCCTCTCTACGTCTTTGTAGTACATTATTTGTGGACAAAATATGCAAACATAGAGAAAGGCAGCTTGCTTCTCTGCCTCGCCGCCTAATTACATTTTGCGCTTGCACCTATACAGAGACACGGCGTGTATTTATAGTGGAGGAGAATGAATTCACACGCTCCCCCGGCTGCAATCGTATGCCAGGCATCTGCTTATGAAGTGGCTCTTTCTCTGGGATGGTTCTGCAACTGCAGCCGCCCCCCCCCAACACCATCGCCATCGCCACCGCTGCCGCTCCTGCCACCTCCTTACACAAGACGAAAAGACAGATTGAGCTCAGGCAAAAGAGAGAAAAGAAGGGAGAGAAAGGAGCTTAATTGCTGCTGCTGCCCGCCGCCCCTCCAACGCCACGGCCACAAACCCGCCAGGCTCATCTCCTGTGTGATCAATCTGACTTGTTTATGTTTATGCCCCATTGTTCTTCTCGCCGTTGCCATATTTGTGAGGCGCCGTGTCAGGGGAGAGGAAATGGATGGCAGCGACAGGGAGGAAGAGAGGAGGAGAAGAAGGGGGAGAAGGAAAGATGCTGCACGGAGGAGGTGTGTTTAGGGGTCAAGGGGCGAGGGATAGAGCGACAGAGGAGGCCAGGAGGCAGCAAGGGGCGGGGCTTCATCTGCACCAACCCCTTGTCATCATGCACGTAGACGCCTTTTGAAGTTTGCCGAGTTTCTCCGGCACCTTTTGCATCTGTGCTCCAGACAACACTAAATAAAAGCCAAGCACCCGACTGCGCCCGGTCAGGCTGCTGCGGCTAATCGTGCTTGGCAGAACATACTCTGCTTTAATTTTAGGCATAATGATGATGAGAGGGGCGAAATGATACTTTAAAGAGCAGAGGAGAGTGGAGGAAGAGAGGAGAAAAAAAAGAAGAGGGGAATGAAAAGAGTGAAAAAAAGGACAGGGGAGGGAGAGCGAGAGGAGCTGCGAAGGTGATTAGTTGTACTGGCGGATCTTGGCGGTGGAGGAGGTTGGAACACTAATCCTTGCTTTGGTTGGAGACATTTTCGCGCAGTGGGTCCCTTCTTTCCGCCCCCTCTCAATTTTAAGCCCCGTGTCAAGCTCAAGCCCTTCTTTTCCAGCGCTCACTTGCTCTCATTTCCTCTGCCTTCTGGCAAGCCATGCTATTTATAAGAAAAATCATTTTTCTCTTTCTCTCCCGCTCTCCCTCTCTTTTCTCCTTTAATTCTTTCCTGGCGTGTTTGATTTTCTGCCCTGCTTAGAGAAGGTGCCCAGATGAGTGGCAGCCAGCCAGGGCTCGTCTCTTCTCCTCTGCCGCCTCCCTCCCCTTCTTCCTCGTCCTCCTCCCTCACATGTGACTTTTTAACAGGGCTGCAACAAGCGCAAAAAAAAAAAAAAACAACACACACATTCAAATTTACGCTGAAAAAAAAAAGAGAAAAGAATCCTAAAACCCAGAAGCAGGCTGGCGCAAAAAAAAAAAAAACACACACACACATTCAAATTTACGCTGAAAAAAAAAAGAGAAAAGAATCCTAAAACCCAGAAGCAGGCTGTTGCTGCTATATGTTGATGACTCGCTCACGTTCAAAGCCACCGCGCTGTTTTGCATAACCAGTGTAGCGGTGTAAATTGGCCCTGTGCCTAGACAATAAGCCATAGATTTTATAGTATGACATCATTTATCCAGTGCATTATTTGATTGTTTTGGCTGGTTTCTAATTTGATGGATCTCACTGTTGTCTCTTAAAATAATCAGCATCGCTTCTGCGGCTCATTCCGCTCGGCTCAGAGGGGAGCAAACGCACGTATTTATCACACGGCAGCCGCCGGAAGCTTTGGTGCCTCCACCGCTGGCTTCCACTGCCTGTACTGAGCAATGGTAATCAGGTAAAAAAACAAACTGCATATATTCTTGCTCTGGCCTGCCTTGTGTACTGTATATATACACAGAAACATATGATGTGTAAAAACAGCACTTTACAACACATTAACATTCATGCCAGTGCTCCATGGCCCGTTAATGCTCGGGGCCAGATATAATCCAAACTGCCATTGATTTGTTTGTCCTTTGGCGCTTTTCCATGGTTTGGGTAGTGAATCATAGCGTTTCTGTTGTTGTTGTTGTCGTCGTCGTAGCTGCAGCCCGTCTTGGCATCATCTGTCTAATCCATACATTCCTCGTTTTCCATAAATAACAGGGCAGAGGCTCGGCTCGGGCTGGCGTGTAACGCTGAGTGGTTTTGTTCTCAGAAGGACGACAGCAGCTCGAGGTGCTTCATGAACTCACACTCAGACGCGCGCACACACACTCTTAACCACACTTTTAGAGGTAGATTAAATTTAGAGAGCGTCGAAAAGACACACTTCCATATCTCCGAGGCTACGGGTTCTAATTTCAAAAGCGTATGCGCAGCACTACCTGAGCGACAGGAGAACATTCGGATCATGGAACTAACTCATCAGCTGTTGACTCACGCACTTTAAAAGGCTCCAGTTACACGGGGCGTCTCATTGCGTTCACAACCCTTTTTCCTCTCTCTCTCTCCGTCTTTTCCCTGCAACAGTGGATTCATCTCCCTGACCTTTGTGCGGCCCGAACAGCACAGGGTCGCATTCCGATGTTTATTATGCCGCTGTTTTATTTCACTATAAACGATGTGCAACTGGATAACGAGAGCTTGGGGAATCCGATTATCCGATTCGTATTTTCATGATATTTAAAAAAAAAAAAAAAAAAAAGAGGAGGAGAAGAAGAAGAAATGATGTGATGATAGTAAACAGTCACCTGGTCAGGTGGGCGGATGGAACACACGCTTTAAGAACAGAAGCTTCCTGATGTGTTTGTGTGACGGGTTATCCGATTCGTATTTTCATGATATTTTAAAAAAAAAAAAAAAAAAAAAGAGGAGGAGAAGAAGAAGAAATGATGTGATGATAGTAAACAGTCACCTGGTCAGGTGGGCGGATGGAACACACGCTTTAAGAACAGAAGCTTCCTGATGTGTTTGTGTGACGGGTGACAATCTGCATGTCTCTGTGTGGATGTGCTAAATGCAGATGCACACACACCCTTGATTTTTCTTTTTTTTTTTCTTCTTCATTCAAAATCTCATTAGCCGCTCGCTTCCACCCTCTCTCAGCAGTGGAATTCAAATTTTTTTTTTTGTCTTCATACTCTGGCGCTAGCTGCTATATATCAACCTCAAATCCAAATGGCTCCTCTTAGTTTTCGGGGGGAAGTGTGTGGGCGCCTTCTCTCCATTTTCTAGAGGTTGGTTTATATGGTAATGTGCGCCAAGGCAATTGTGCCAGGTGTGTGCCATGCACGTAAACACTGTGTAAGAATGGTAATTGTGCCATTTATTAAACCCAAGATGTGCAGCTTTACCTCCAAATAACCTTCCGGCCCACAGCTGCCACACTGCAGTGTCAGGACGCTGGGGGGAGGTGGGGAGAGGCCGGCCTCGCAGGGTTTCTGCTCACAGGTGAACGGAGACAGATTTGGACCTTTGGATAACCCTGCAGTTCGTTCCTCTGTGGGCCACAACTGTAAACTAAACTCAACTTCAGTCAGGGGCTGTGGAGCCAATGGGAACGGCCCATGCTTTTTTTTTTTTAGCTTTACTGTTCTTGTGCAAGCTGAATGTGTTTCCTTTACAGTTATGTGTGAGTGCAACTTGACAGTTGTTCATTTTCACAGAAAAGATCATTTTTTTGTCCGTTGCTGTTTATTTGTTCCATCATATCATTACTCATCTAAATCTTCAGTTTGGATGAACTCTCCGTGTCAGTCTGTGTGTGTGTGTGTGTGTGTGTGTGTGTGTCAGTGGCCCAGACCATTGGTGAGACGATGGAAATCCAGAGGGGCAAGAGCCGAAACACTAGTGCTCGGTCTATCAAACAGATCATTTTTCATCTGGAGGAAGAGAATAAAGTGAGTGCACACAGAACCCTGTGGTATTATTCATCTCACTGGGACGCTACCGCAAGTACGGGGCCAAAAATACTTTGATCAATTTCCTGAATTGATCTTACCTGGGGTTTTACATAAAACCTCCAGCCTTTTGTCTGCTCCACTTGTTTCGGCTTTGTTGTTGTTGTCGAATATTGTAATGACATGTAGTGATGCTGTCACGGTTGTGTGTCTGTCTGTACCACAACATCATATATCCACAGCCATGTTGAGTATTTCGCTCATAGTGGGTTATGTAGAGTATGGTTGACCGGTCGGTTCTAAAGCCCTCCCCCCATCATGACGTGACCTTAGCCAAATTTTGTGTGTGTGTATGTGTGTGTGTGTGTGTGTGTGTGTGTGTGGCAGAACTGTAATGGAAAGAGCTGGAAAAATGCTTTAAATGCAGACCATTCACCCTGCATTCATCTTGAAGGGAAGAAAGGAAACATATCTGTGATAACAGGCATAGAATAGCTTGAGAAATCATTCAATTCTGTCTTTAAACAGAAAGCACTGCAGTCCCACACGAAGCTATCGTCCATTCAACAGCTCTGGGCTTTTCTTATGATCTGGACCATAGTGCACACTCTCATAGAGATTAGGCTCCTAAACACGCTGGATAAATCTGGGAGAAATGTATTTCTGTGCCCACGACATCCTTTCATGAAGTTTCATGAAAATAAGTTTGGTAGTTTTGAGTCGTCTTGCTACCATCAACTGAGCAACCTAGGAACAAATAAACACACAGGAGTGACCATTAGGAATACATTATTTTAGGTCGTTAATATATCTGTCATACACTACAACAATTTGCCATGCTGGTGATTTATCTTTTTTTAATATTAATGGGAGACGTGATTGCGGCCTGCCCACGGGGGGAAAGAGCCACAGAATAAAACTAGTTCAGTCAACCGGTGCTAAAACCGGAAGCCTTCACACACAGGTGAAAGTTTTCTGAAGTAATGTTGACAACGACTTCCCCTCCTCTGCTCGAGAAACTCTCCAGCCTCTGAAAAGTCCTCCTCCCTTCTCCTGCCCGCGTTTCACCTCAGGGGCTCGGCTCCGGGCGAAGCTGGGCTGCCGTGCGAATAACTTCTATCTTCACCGGGATCTAGTCTGGCTGTGTGTGGAGAAATTCTTTGAAAATGTCATAATTCTAAGACTCCTCATAGACTCTGGTCGCCAGGTGCAAGTGTTTGTGCTGTGAAGTTTCATGAATACAGCCCCCGAACAATGACATCCCTTGGAATTAGTCAAAATGTCAGTCTCAGCAGTCAGTAATGGACTCCATGTGTCAGATACGGCTTGATTGATCAACTCCCAGGGCAACAAACTGAAAGCCTTCCTTTTTCCTCAGGTCCAGCCCAAGGATCCAAATCTCCATTAAGATCCAAACCTCCCTGTGCCTTGGTAATGGTGTCATTTGTTTTATTTATTTCATTTTTTTTTTCCAAATGACCACCGGGCTCTTAAGGTCACCGTCTGGTAGTCTCCCCCCGCCAGCTGCCAGATTCCCATCATCAAACCAGAAAAAACGTGCCGGGCGATAAATGGAGTGAAACTTTTCAAGGATCTTGTCAGAGCAGGTGACGGGAGATGGAGGCGCAGAGAGGAGGAGGAGGGAGTGGGTGGCATTGGGGGCGGCGGCGTTAGTCTTCATCTTTTAATGACAGCAAGTGCACGAGGAGAGGACGTGGACGGGGGCGGGGGGGGTGGCGGGAGGGAGAGGCGGCGTTTAGTTGTGATAGATACTGATAGAGATTGTAATGAATGTGGTGGGGGGGCACGGCACCCTAAAGCGTTGCAGTGGTAATGCAGGGTGACAGTGTATTTGTACTAATAACCCTTAAAAGTGGTGATAAAATACTCCACTCCCCCTACTGGAGCCCCTGATGGATGTGCTGGGAGTAATTAAACTCCATTAGTCTGTGGGTCCACTTACCATGCATCGGTGTGTGTGTGTGTGTGTGTCTTAAAACAGCCCTCCCCTCAGGGACGGGACCAGTCCAGGTAGGGGAGCGAGCTTCTCGTGCACTTGTCCGTGTGTGTGTGTGAGTTCCGTGTTGGTGTGGAAGGAAACATATGTTGCTTTGGAGACGCCTGCAGAGTGACACGTATTGCACGTCATGTGACACGGAGCGTACGCCGGGGCCCCTCACTCCTCCGAGTCCCCAGAGGTTGGCAGTGCACAGCAGGTGCGGCAGCGGCGTGTCAGTGCGTTGTCATCCAACACGACGCTGCGGTGACAGGGAGGCGCATTCGGCTGCTGTGTTTCTGCCTCACACACACACACGTATAATATATTTACCAGAAGATGTTTTGACTCAGCATTGAGCCAGGGGAAAAGCCTGCGGCAAGACCACCATACCAGGTTCAAACCACATACCCATAAAACCCCCAATGCATGTGTACGTTCACCTGACACACACACACACACACACACACACACTGAAGGCACCTCGTCCTGCCTCTCCTGGTTCTGGAGGCCTCTCTTTTCTGAATGGCTGCTGAGCTGCAGCAACACACGTGAACGTTTTATTTTAAAAAAACTGAGGCACCGTTTTGTAGCAGAGCTCTCCGTCGGCGTCGTGGAGTAAAACTGAAGGAGCGAGGAGGAGGAGGAGGAGGAGGAGAGAAAAAAGAGATCTGGCATGAATCCAAAACTGTGAGCTTCTTCTCTTTCTTCTTCTCCTCGTCTGTCTCATTTCCTCCTCCCTCCCTCCCCCCTTCACTCTCACTCACTTCCTTTCCCTCCACTCCTCTCTCACTGGCTTCTAATCACACTCTGACTTTACTTGACCTTTCTGTGGCTAATTAGTCAGCTTGTGGAAAGGGATTGTGGGTAGTATATCTCCACGGTGAAGACGATGACGACGGCGCTCCGGTCTCTCTCCGACTCGCCGGTGATTTTTTCCCTTTCCACTCCTCCCTCTTAAACACACACACTATGAAACCGCGGGCACTGTGGTGACCTCAGCGCTGCAGGTGGATGAAATAGCGTGTGTGTGTGTGTGTGTGTCTCGATGGCACAACTGTGCATTCACCAGAAATGTGTTAAACCTCTCCTACACTTTTGTTGAATTTCTTTTCCTTGATCCCACTTCATTAATTTCACTTCAGCAGCTACAGATGCTTTTTTAAAACCTGGTTGCAGCTGATTGTTTTACACTGGGTGGAAAAGAAAAAAAAAAAACAAATTGTTCACGAGTTCACACACACGAGCGACGACAACATGTGTTTGTGTGTGAATCAGCCGGATGTGACTCAAGTCCTGAGCTGACGGCTGCTCCTGACACGTTGATGTGTGCCTTCAGGTGCACTGTTCTCCATTTCATGCATAAAAGACTTAGCTCACACACGCACATGCACATATGGTACGTGCACGCACAGGGACAAGGTAAATGCATGCAAAATACCCACACAGACAGACACACTGGGGGAAGGAGAGGAGACGTGTGTGTGTGTGTGTGTGTGATGCTCAAAGTGACTCCTGTGTGATTGAGTGTGTGTCTGATGTTTCAGTGGCTGCTGCTTCATTATTACAACTCACACACGCTGATCGTCCTCGAGCTGAGAAATGTGAGAAGACTCAGATCAGGGTTCACTGGCTCAGAACTGATCCAGTTAATAATCATATAGTAGAAATATTATTATTTAGGCTCATTGATGTTATTAGTCTATGTACAGTCAATATTAATATATTACTATTTCATATAAATGTTGCCACGTTGGGTTTTAGATGAACCTGGGGGAAAGTAAAATAAAAAAATTGAATTAAATTTATATAAACATATATACAAGATTGTTTTTATGGAACTGTGCAGGGAAACCTTTAGTGTTCAAGCCTTTATTGTTCGTTTATTTACAACGTTGATAGAGATGAGTGTAAAAAATCTATACTGTTAATATATGTTAATATGAATAATGCTAATTATTGTGATTATCGTCCCTTTCCATTCACTGCACCTGTGGAATGGAATTCTGGTAAATCGACTGAAGAATTCTTTCCATATCAGTGACGGCGTTTTGTAAAACTGATTGCTGCTTGATAACAGATTTATAAATAATAAATGTTATTTTTGTCCTGATAAATATCTGCAGCACTGTTTCCCATATGAAAAAGTAACAATTAAAATAATAGATAATACCTATGCAAATAATAGAAATGTGCCAGTTATTCTCTTCTTTGCCCCAATAATCCTTTTGTGACCCCTCAGTGACCCTCTGGGGGACTCCTGACCTCAGGGTGTGTGTGTGTGTGTGTGTTAATGGTCAGGTGTGTGTTTTTAAGCTGCAGCTTCAGATCCTGTTGCTGTTGCTGCTTTAATTTCCTCTCATTCATACTCTGTTCCATTAAAGCCCAGTTCATCTCCTCGATGCCTCAAACAGCAAAATGCTTTTTTCAGCCCCTCAAAGCAACACCTCCTATCAAAGGTATATCCATCAAACATGCATCAAATTAGTGTTGATGTGCGGAGAAAGGACAATCTATAGTTTGGAGGATTTATTCAATTTGCATCCGTAATTGCGTGCAATTTACAAAGTCATTATTTTACAATTTGGTGCATTTAACAGCAGCTGGAGGGCAGATAATGGTGGGGCTATAGGGGGCCAGCGCAGGCCCCAGATGGACCCCCCGAACATGAAGCAACGCACTCAAACGATGTTCAGCTGTCGGATTTCAAGATGTCAGATTTCAGGGGAGAAATGCACAAATTATAATAACACAAAAGAAAATTGATACCGGGAAAACTAGCTGGTAATGTAGATGATGGCATTTTTACAACCTGATTGGGATATCAGCTCTGAATAATTCATCACACTTGTGCAATCATCCAGTATTGATTATTTTTAATTGCACTTTTGATCGAAATATATTCATTTTAATGTTTAATGATGAGCCTGAGAGTACGGTGAGTGTACACCCACACCGAGGGCAGATTTTAAAATCTGCGGCTCCGCCCCAACGTTTCAGCGAAACCGCTTCTGTCACCGACTCGATGAAGGTGACGCAGCCGTGCAGCCTTTGTGAATTCATTGCAGTGCACGTTTAAAAAAAAAAAAAAAGGAAAAGGAGGTCGCCTTGCTGCGTTTTATTTTTTAAAGGCCCGGTTGGATTGAGGCTCGACCTGCGGCCTCGTTCAGCTCCAAAAATTTAAAAAGTCAAGGAAGCTGGATGGCCGAGCAGAGAGGCTGATCACGCGTGCCCCTCGCTGTGTCCCGCCGTGCGACGGCCTCGCCGCTCCTCTCCTCTCATAACTGATTGTTTACTGAGTGCTTTCCACCCCTTTTTTCCCTCCTGTGCCTGTAAGTATAAAATTTTAATTAGGAACACTGACAGGTCTGGCGCATGATCCACAGCCTTGCATCCATCACATGGAAAAAAAAAAAAGAGAGAGAGAGAGAGAGAGAGAGAGAGG